>JAIPRK010000629.1:0-159836 GCA_025469195.1 Chaitophorus viminalis
TTATTATTATTATTATTATTATTATTATTATTATTATTATTATTATTATTATTATTATTATTATTATTATTATTATTATTATTATTATTATTATATTTACGCGTATTACGTGCGAACAATGTATTGTGCATTATTTGTGATATTTTTAGTGATCAAACTGCATGATGTGAAATAACCAAACATTTTCGAATGATTTTTGCGTCCGAGAACGTAGTGGATAACTTAAGTTTTTAAAACTACTAATTGTAACCAACCGTCGGTGGTTTAATCAGTTTTTTATTCGAAACGCGAATACGCGATGATTGTGTTCTGCAGTGGGTAACATATTATATAGAATAGGTTCGTAATGAGTTTCGCCTACGTATTACTCGCTCTTAACAAAACGATTAGTCTTCATGTGTTAAATTGGAATTGTTTAAGGTAAGCAACTCTACGACACTGATGATAATAATGATTACAATTTTTTTAAATTTTTTTTTAGAAAGGTTCTATTAAGATTTGGGAAAGTGCTGATAAACATTATTGGCAATAACGTTACTATAAATGTACTTATACCGCATACTCTTCAATGTTATTTTGATGAAAAAAAAAATAACGTGGGAACAATTTTCACACTAATGAATTCGTTTATTACACGATATTAATGAGGCATGTAGAATGATGAGTTCTATTATTCCACGTTTGTATGTCAAACAACAATAATAATGTATTAATCTATGCCTACTTATATTGTATTTTTCATTCTTTGTAAAATCAATTCCTATATTGCTTTAGATTTTCTGTTTTTATCAAGTATTTTTTATATATATATAATAAGTGTATCTTTCATTATATTTTAGGTAGTAAGGTGTTTTTAGTAATTTACTAATTTACATTTTAAATCTATATTATACATATGTCAACTCTTTACTCCGTCACAAGCCTGGCTTAAAAGAGTACTAAGATATATTTCTTTATATATTATATAAAGAAAAAATTTAAAGAAATAAATGTATTTAATTGTACTACTATATAGTATTTGAGCACTATAAATGTAAATCATACCGATATAGAAAGTTGTGTACCACTGAATGAGTAATCAAATATGTTTATATAGTAAAGGCACTACAATGCACTTAGACCATGGAGTGAGACTTGAACTTTTAAAATAACGTTATAATAATCGTGGTTATTGAATTTGGTTTTAATTAAAGATACAGTATCATAGTTTAAACATTTTTCATTAAAAAAATAATAATAATAAAAAAACCCAAAAAAAAATTTTCTCTATTTTATAATATTTGAGCAACTACAATAAAGTATTCTCAATATTCTAGTAATCAATTTGATTTCAAATAAATATAAATAAAATAAAAATATGAATGACTGTATAAATATAATGTAATTTCAAGTGGTGGTAAAATAAACTATTATCACTTGGAATTCGGAAAAATCGTCTGGTCGCTAAAAAATACAACGATAATATAGTAAATAATATAATATTATATAGTAACGGCTAATCTCAAACCTTTGTGAAAAGTGTTAACAGACGCTATACCGCCTGTACGATTTAATCGTTTATACTTGATTTATGGAGATGCAATGTAATATTAACGTAGCGTGGTAATGCAGTTTGAGAAATATTACTAAGTTGCAGAAAACTGGATCATTGTCATGGTGAATCAGTATACGACAACACTTTTTTTTGTCGATCAAATTTGAGTTGTCAATAATTAAACATGCACACTTGCAGCATGAAGTGAAATGATATTGTACTATATTATTAAGTATAGTTACAGGAGTCTTTTGATATTTCGGTGAAATGTTATTATACCATGCGTAATGAAAAATGCAAAATATTGTTGCAAAATTTAAAATGTTTAACATTCGCACCAACATTATTAGATTAAATTGGTCTGAAGTGTATACATATAATAATATATCTCTTTACTATAATATTATGACCACGTTTTTTTTTTTTTTTTTTGTGGCGAATGAAGTAAAAGGCTGGATTTTGGAAAATTTCAAGGGACTCCATGGACTCTTAGAATCCATCAGAATCTATCACAAGCAAAACAAATACCCAACTCACGACTGTAAAACAAATAATTTATAGGTATTTTATATTTTTAATTCTCTATTATCGAATTAAGAAGGAATCATTTGAAAACACAATATTATTCCTGAGATTTTTTGCAAATAACGAAGTGTGATAGGCTAAAATATATTTTAAATCGTTTCCTCAAACCAAAAAAAAAAAAATCAGTTTTCAAGGAAATATATTGTACATATGTATAAGTAGATAGAAGAAACATACTCTGTAAACCCGTAGAACTTGTCTTGTACACTATTCGCAAACAAATTATAAACTTTCTGTTGAATAAATTTTCAGATGCGGTAGTTATAACACAATAACGGTATATGCATAGTATGCATCGCATACTCATTATAATGTATGCATGTATCAACTCAAAATTAAAACATTCAAATTGATCAAACTTGAATAAAATACTGATGAACACACATGACATCGATTTGTATAAACTCTATATAATAATATACAATCTACAGTTTACGTTCAACCACTTGCAGGTATTTCTGGTTGGATTTTTTTTTTTTTTTACAAATCCATCACAAGGAAGCAAAAGCATGTAAATGTATTATATAGAAACTCGTTTTTTGGTTAAATAAAATTAAGGTGTATCGGAACGACTATATATTATGTTGTTTTCAATATAATATACTATATTAAACTTATGTTACGTAAACTCTCCCATCAATAACTTAATTCTTAGATCCTGTCGATTGTCCACTATATTATGTACATCAATATCGACTGTATATAAATATTTTTCCTCTGTAACTTTCCTGTGTTTAGGCGTTAATTTCCTTTTACAAGTAAAATAAAATAAAATAAGATATAATAAAACCGTTGATCGGATGTAGTGGTTTATACATCGCGGAACATCAAAGACCCGTTTTCGTGTTAGCCGTTCATCAAGTCTTCATGCATGCAAAGGATTCACGTAATAATTTAGTGATGACAAAATATTGTCTGATATTATTTTTGTCACGCGTCGCAGTTGTACGCGTGCTATCGATGAGTTTGTATTACTATTACCATCGTTTAACTTGAAGATTTATAACTGATGCCTGTAGATAACAAGTAAAGATATAACAACCGCGTACACGCGTTGTATAATAGAACAGGAATGAGTTATCCGTTCACGTGTATATACGCATGTTATAATACACATATACATGTACGATTATACTGTTGAACACGTTCTAATTTTCGATCCATTCCATAATCGATGCGATTTATTTTTCAGACGTACGGCTATACGCGTCGAAGTCACTATATTATTGCGTCTTCTGCACGGGAAGGTGCACGCTGCAGTCGAATCGTGGCGGAAGAAAGAAAAACGAATAATTGGCCCTATATACCTATAGGTACTGCGCGACCGATCAATTTGTTAACTCGAAATCTTTGATTGCTCATATTATTATAATAGTTGAAATTCGTGTTTGAAATCCACGGAATACTATACATCGAGTCGTAAATGTTCTACAACGTGTATGCAGCGCACTTCGACATGGACAATGGACATCGTGCACGTACCTAAATGGTGAAAGCTGCAGACTGCGGTGAGGCGAAAGACACCGCTCATTGTTGACCGGAGCCATGTCAAGTATATATATATAAATATATGATACCGAACGCGTCCCCGTGGGCGTTATCTGGTCTTCGGGGCTACAGGGAACATTATGTGAGTATATAATGACGAAGCACTTTCATGCGACCAATTGCCTCCTTTGACCCTCATCATCCTTCATCCTCTATCACCCCTTAACGCGTCCCCGAGGGCAGCTGTGAAAACTTTAATTGTTTAGTGTGGTGTCGTATACGAATGTAATGTAATACCTATTGCGTGTTTCTCCGCGGGCATACGAAGAGGTGGAAAATATCGATTGAAATTTCCAAACCCAGGACCGTGCGCGTTATGGTAGTCTGCTGCAGTCACTTGGTTCCTGCGGTCAAAACCATGTGCCCGAACCTTCACAGTTACATAGCGATCGGGTCGATCATTAAATCCATACCTGTAACGCAGTGTATGTTATACACATATCGTTCTGTGCAGTAAATACACGTATCTACAGCGAGCGATGGCCGTCGCCAACCCGTGTCCGGTGTACGATGCCCACTCGGTTCACGTGCCAGGTATCGACCTACGCACAAAGAATGCGTGTTGTGTATACACAACAATATATATATATATATATATATTCATATATACTTGTGCGTATGTGTATGTGAAGGACGGAAGGAATATCATACTTGCTGTATACTGTTCACAACAATAACATCCGTGCAGTGTACAACTATATAAATGTGGGTAATCTATATGTACATCATGGTGCATGGTGACCAATAACTATGGCCCACGGATCATTTTTGTACCAGCTGCTCAATAGTTTCTATTTATTACAAATTTAAAATAATAATCGATTCGTTTTTATCTAAAGAGGTATTTATTTTTCATAGTATGTATTTTAGACTTTATATGTAATATAATTTTTCAAATCACTGTTTCAATAAGGTTTTTAAGACGTTTAAGTTAATATTTTCATTAGAACATGTAGACCTTTAATCCGTAATCCTTTGATTCCGGGGGACACATACGTCTTAATTACAATCATCTTCAGTGGACATATAGTCGCAAATATATTTTTTTATTTTTTTTTTTGTATGATGAGGGACTTATGAAGCCAGCTGCAGTACAGGCGACTTTGATGTATGCTATGACATTTTCTATATGGACTCGACCAACGTAGTGGTCAATGGAAGAGATTCGGTCACTGCTGTTCTTTTGCAGGACGATGTAACGGAGTCAACACAACCATAATAATTATAAATTAAACATAATATTATATAATATATCTTAATATTAAATTAAGATACAGCAATTGTTTGTTTGTTCGCAAAAATCTCAAAAACCAACCGAACTATTTCAAACATTATGTCATCAAAAGAATGCTAAATAATCCCTGAATAAAATTACCATATTTAATACTAGACAAAATTAAGGATCCTTACTACTGTGTGCAAATAACTATGACATCCAAAATAAAACAATCTATACAAAAATATTTCCTACCTTGGTAACCAGCATTAACCGGATGTTAATTTCTCGTAGTGCTTCTAATTTTGATTTTTATTATGATTGATATTTATTATTTGCTACCATACATATTTCACGATCTTTTAGAACGTTTTTGCTTGAATGTTTTCAGAATTATTTCACTTTTCTTTTTCGTTTTTTTTTTCCTTTTAACTTTCATTAGTATCTCTATTATATAATTTCAATTCAATAGTATCTCTAAACGTACCTATATAAAAGAACAGGTATTTTTATGTAAGTACCGTGATTTTAACGACACTATTAAAAATTGCTCCAAATACGTCCCCCTAAATGTCAGCCATTTTTCTTTATTTACTTTTGATCGCAGGAGAGAATATGAGGAGAAAAGAGCTTTTTTCACTTTTTGATTATCTAAATACAGGTATAATATTTGATTTTTATTCAATAATGTTGAAATTAAATTTTGTCGCAACATTATATTACTACATCGATCGAGGTATGCATGGGAATGAATGAACATTAACACAATAGATATTATACAACGACGATCGGGCGATATAATAATAACAATACGTAATATACCTCCATATTGCTCTGTATAGTAGGTAGTAGAGTAACTCACGCGGGTGGAACCGAGTATATAATAATATAATAATAAATGATCAGCTGTATGAGGAGGGTATATAATCGTTCGTAGACGTTATACATACGAAACATATAATATTATATCGTATGCTCGCGTACTGCACAAAATAATATTATATTATGTACAACTAGGTCGGTGTGCATACCTATATTTATTATTACATACGCGTTTCTACGCTGTCGCGTTGTAAATAATTATTTCACATCCATATATACAGAGGGTTGGTCAGCGGAGGCGTAGGTGGCGCGCGGCTTCGGCCCCCCCCCCCCCGGTTCAAGGGTTAGCCGAGTTAATGGCGTTTTAAACGCGTCTCTTAAAAACCCATTACAAACGCGCGTATACACGGACCGCGGGTCCGCGGGAAAAACTCGTTCGTCCGTCCGTTCCACGGCGGCGGCGGCGGCGGCGGCGGCGGCGAGTTTTAATGATGACTGTGAACCGGGGAGGAGCCGGTGCCGCGGTCTCCGCCATTGGCCATCGGTCGCCGGCCGTGAGACTCGATGCAGCAGGCTTGTTGCGACTGTACCTACATAATATTATGTAGCGCAGTGGATTCCGTCAAGTTATGTGGGGCACCGCGGGTCAACATGGGCGCATCCGCGTGATATTGGGCAAAACGGTCTGGTCCCGATGCAAATGTATACCCAACTGTTTGCGTGTACAAAACCCGGGCTCATGCGTCATTAGCTCAAAAAAAGGTTGTTATAAACGCGATAATATGCTCTAAAAAATATTCGTATGAGTGCGCGGTTAAGTATGTACTAAAAATAGTAAAATATGCGGAAGAAAACATTTGTATAAAAAAAATTATCAATGTTAAATTATTAAAAAAGTAAAAATAAAAATAAAAAACGAATAATACTGTACATCGGAATTATTGTATATTGTATCATGGACGACTTGTGGTACTTATTTATTTTGCACCGATTTTTCTGTTGAAAAAGAAAAATTATCATGGCAAAAATTTTAAATCATAATTATATATTTTTTTTTTTTAATATTTTTAAGCATATAATATTTACCTTGAAAGTTACATTGAGTAATGAGATATATTTCTACAAGTTTTCAAAATGAAATGATCTTCAATTGTCACTGAGTAAAGTCTTGTACATTGAAAACGATACTAATATAAATAATTAATACGACTTTTATTACTTGTTATTATATGGAGAAATTAAATGTTTTAAAGGTTACAGAACTGAAAATAGAACCTTCAAAATAGAAAAAACCAAAATCGCACTTATATTTCGAAATATGCAAAAACAAGCAACGTAAAATTTCGTATTTAGCCTCTTGGTTATCTAAAACAAATTTATAGCTCACACATATGTATCTCTAGGACCTCTCAAAAAAGAAATATATATATATATATATATATATAAGCAAATGCTAAAAGTTATGAGCCCTGTTTATGACTTATCATAATATCTATGAGCTTATGACCCATGCCGATACGAAAATGTTCTTTGTAATCGCAATTTTAGTAAACGTACGTAGTATATGAATATAATACGAAAAAAAGTTATGCTAGCTCTTAAGGGGGATCATCCTATATTGAGTTATAAGCGAATTTCGTTGCAGGAGCGCGTTACTAGTAAAGAAAATCGCGCAAACCGCTATTATTATTATTATTACCTACCATTGCGATTATTTGTTAGTGATCGTACCCTCTTCCATCGGTTTATTGTTAGATAATAGCGTGGCCGCCGCCGCACAGCAATGCGAATATTCTCGTGCATACGTCAAGTACGACGATAACAATATAAACACCAAATCTTATTTCCAAAACACTAACTAATTAAAATAATATCGATCTGAAAATTGGTAGCACGATTCAAAAAAATAATACCTGTATACTATCGTTAATTGTTTTTTCGTATTTTCATAAATAAAAAAAAAAAAAAATATTCATGAAAAATCGATTTTGTCTAAGAGGTTCATTTGAACCTTAATAATTAAAAAAAAATTGTACATAAAAATCAGCCAAAATATTACAAAATATGTCTAGATTATATATTTAGTTACAAACTCCTAATTATAAGAAATACACCAGTAGAAAGGAACAAAAATGGCCAGATTTCAATTTTTAAATTCAATTTACTGATAAAAAATACACCAAAATTTTTTCAAGTACTTTTTTAATTTCATCTTAAACCTAGTTTTAACTATAGGTATATACAATTCAACAATTAAAGAGAAAAAAATTATTGGCCGATATTCCCCCTTAAGACGTATTAACATATTAATATAATACATGTTTTATACCGATTATTTTACGATTTTGATAATAATTTTTGAACACTGGTTTCATTGTATATTTTCTATTAAGATTATTTCGTATCAAACGTTTAAAACTTCCGATTTAATTTAAATTGATATTTAAAAAAAAAAATAAGAAAAAACTGTATAATTTAAAATATATATAGTATTTAAAAATACCGCTGCTTGAAAAGATGCGATTTTAATCGTAAGAAATACAAATAGATTTTTCAATAATACTGTACGTTCACGATGACATGCACAAACACCTATTTTTCGAATGAACAGGAATATGGCCAATTATTAGCAATGACTTTAAACGGAAATCTAATTAATTATCGTACGAATTACTGTTTATTGACATGTACGAATATTACGTTTCTAATTGTTGAGGAATAACAAGTTGATACCTATATACGAGTATAATATATACTCGCATGTACGCTTATAATATAAAAGTCCGTGAAGGATATCCATTCGTCATAAATCCAAATAGTAAACGTTTCATAATAAAAACAAGACAAGCTATTACTGTTATTATATTAAACACGCACCCTAAACAGCCTCCGGTATGGAGCGACTTCAATGATACAATTATTTTGTTTTATACCGAAGAAACAACCGTGACTTTTAATCGTAAAAATGTATTATCTGATTAAGTACGGGTGGCATTATAAAAATGAAGAAAAAAAATCCCAATCATAACACGTCATATATGATATTACCTATACACTAGATAATATTTATTAGCATACTAATTCGCGCTTACCGTATAATTTAAAACCATATATGATGTAAACACGACAAAACGACAATGATATCATTATGATGAATGGTGTGCGGTAATTATATATAAGTAATAAGACCTGACGGTGTTCACGTATAGGAAAAAAGTGAAAGGGCCCGAACGGTATAGTAACGAGTAAAGTTATTACTTGTACAGGGACGAATGCATTATACACTACATTTTGTATACATACATAATATAATATGTCTATTTCGTTTGAAGTTAAAATACAGAGCACACGCATTAAGTCGATGATGTATCGTGTGTTATGGCAATAATTGCGTATACCATCCTCTATATTAATGTATACGATCACGGTGTGATTTATATAATATAGTCTATAATATATATACTAATACAATTATACCTATAAACGATTTTAAATTATGTTATTTTTCAAATAAATTTCCTATGAAGTCTGACAAGACTTTTACGCTCATAATGTTACATTATATATAACGTTAGAGAAATCGATCATATTTCGTTCTCTATGCACTTATACTTTTATCATTGTTTATACGCGAACGGTCTTCCTACAGTCATTAGCTTAAACGTTTTTCATCAAATATCATAACATTATAAACGCAACCGTCTCTGCGCACATCTGCAATGCGTAGTGATTCAAAGACAACTATTTTACGTATGCATAGTCGTATCTCTTTCGCTTCGTTTTGCCATCGAAAATGAACGTGATAAGAAAATACATTGATTATATACTACCTAGTTATAACGTATCATTATGTAGATTAAACGTACTACGTTGTTCACGTGTGACGTGAACAAGTATTATCCATCGGATATTTTTATCAAACGTATTCAACGATGTGACAAGAAGTTTATATTGTAACCGTCCGTGGTTCGCAGAAATCTAAGAAGAAATATAATAACGATCGTTTCAATATTTTCATTTTCATTCATCAAAATCAATTGCAATTCAAATCATCTTTCTTCTTCAAGACGTGTGAAGTCGCATGAGCATTCCGGAGTAGGTACTTACGTCATAACGGCATAATCGTATATAAACGTATAATCTGTTTTAAAAGTATCTTATACAACATTTCAATGTATGCACTTTTTTCGCACTACTGAATAATAATACTTTTGATTAAATAAGAAACGAAAGAAAAAACTCATTTGTTTAAAAAATGTTCGTCAAAGTCTTATGTTTTCTAACGATAATATATCCATAAATGATTTATCCGTGCCAGCTGTCCAAAATGTTGCCAAAACATACAGAAATTTACATTTCACTATCCACAAACGTTGCAACTCCATGATTTTGCAAATTATCCGTCCACGCGATCCCATGCGACCCACCGAAAAGCACCTAAAATTGAATCAGGTGACATGAATCCTTAGATGATTAATTTTCCATTACCCCACACTATAACGGTCGATGAATGAACGGCTCCTCCGCACGCGACTGCAGCAATTTATAATCAACTACATTTTGTGTTATATTTATTTATTTATACGAAATTTAAACGGACGAAGTCCAATATGTACAAAACACGGGCAAAGACCGTGTTGGTTCACATATATAGTTTACATACGTTTTCTTATAGCAATACAAAACAATCTGACAGATATAAGAAAATAAAGTTACATACATACAAATAATAATAATCCAAACAGTATTTATATTATTATTAAGATATACATTAAAAGAGATAATATTATTACAATATTGTTTTGTTCATTTTACTCTATTATGTATTTTTACAGAATACGGCGCGTGAAAAAAAAAACAAAATATAATTCTCGTTTGCAGATAAGCCTTTCGCGCGTATAGTATAGGTGTTATATTACGTATCGGAGCCTTAAGGAGCGGAACCCTGGGCCGGATCCCCGGAGACCGCAGGGACGCAAACACCGCAAGGCTGCTGCGGCTGATGAATCGCGTCACGTCACCCGCAGGACAAGGATTCGTATATACAGTCACGTGTATTGCGCGTAGGCGGCAGAGAGTGATATTCGCTGTCGTCCTATATAGTTTTCGTCGTCTCCGTCGTGGGCCCGTGATTTGAGAAGTGACGGTCGCGGTCTTTTTTATTTATTTCTATTTTTTTTTCCCCCTTTTTCCCCTCAATTTCTTTCTACTCGTATTTCTGACGCAAATCATATACATTGCAGTGCGTGGGCATTACCGATATCCTATATAATATGTTATATTCGCGTACACGCGCGCCGCCGAACCGATTTGTAAACGTCTGAGGCCGCAGCCGACATAAATCAAACGGGAAAGGTCGCCGCCACAGCGTTGTTCAGCCCTGCAGCTCGTCGTCTAATTATTACTATTATTATTATTATTATTATTATCACTGTCATTATCGTGTTTCGTTACCGTATACGATCGTTGTGCGCATTATACGTATTACAACGTCGCATTATTATTACATACTTTTATCTCGGAGCCGCACAATTAATATAATAATAATATTACGTTTTATTCGCCCGTGTCTATATCAAAATGTATACGATTCGCGTTACCGAACATTGCGGCGACGTTAAGTTTTTGCAATGAGACGCAATACGTGCACGGTGCAATGTTGCATGTTGACTCTCGATGCGATAGTTCGAAATCCAGCAAATCCGGTTGAAAATTCGATTTAATTAGAGCTGAACATATTGTCTAATAATTAAAATACATAATATATTCAATTAGATTAGCCGGTATGCTATTATATGTAGAAGTTCGCATATATAACATACATATATATTTAACATTTATATTGAAAGTCATTTTCTTTTGAGATATATTTTTGGCCAACACTTTTCGAAGCTAACATTGGATATGTTCTTAATGAATACTATACAGACAACGTGTAATTCGAATCACACTTCTATAATTACATTGATTCAGAGCTTATATTAAACTACTAAATTCAAATTATTCATAGGTTCAGGTGAAAATTATTCGAATTCCATAGTGCTTACCGCTATTGTTTCATACTCTAGACAGTTTTTGATTGATATAGGAGTTTTCAATATACATATACATATATGCTTCCTTTGAGTTTTAGAGATTTTTTCAGGTAGGGCACCAATCTCTTAATTTCTAACCATCGAGAGTACACTGTAGTTTCTTTACATTACAATGCGGTACACCTATTATTGTAGGATTACAGGCGAAAAAGACCGTCCGGAAACATCAATCAATAAACATTCAGGTTGCTGCAGTGTATACGGGCGAAAAATTATATCTGTATGGCTGTACATAGACAGTCAATTATATTCTGCAGGGCTCCGAATAACGCAATTATCGTAGGTACCTACATGTATGTGTAGTATGTACCACCGCGGTATATAGATAAAATAATTTTGAAAAAGGTTAATTGAAAAATGTTCATGGCGATGGGCGTCACAACTGAAAATACTTGATTATTTTAGTTTGAAGCAATAAATAAATGTTAAATGTAGTATACATTTGAACATAACGTGATTTCAATTATTATAGAAGCCAATCATACGTTTTTTTTCTGTATAATATGAATAAACAATCAGTACTAAATGCTAGTAAATAGTATATGATATCAGAGTAAAAACGTTTAAATACAATTTCAAATAATATATTATCATAAATAGAAGAAAAGTCACCCAATTATGGCACTCCTATTTCTATCACATATTGAAATGAGAACAATAAACTTAAAAAAAATCTAATGTACCTCAGTTAAATACGTTTATTCGTATATTATTTATTTGAACTTCAGCGAAAGGAATCCAATGTTTTGTGTTGTAGGCTGACGCCTTATTATTTCTAAAAAGATTTCTGACTAAGGCGGTTTATTCATTACACACCAGCACAAACAAATGATTTAAATCAGGACTCGGCAAGTAATTTCTATTGGAGTCCTAAAGATTAAAGTAATAAATCAATGAGGTCCGGTAAAAAAATTAAACAGACTGGAATAGTGGAATGGCTCCAACCCTTTCAGGCCATACAAAACAATATAGTTCTGTCCACTTGTTCATAAACTTCCTACTTTCGATGTCAGTTTGGTGTTTTTTACTCAACCTATTGAACGAATAATAAGAAGAAATAATATAAAACGAAAAATGCACTGTATGTATCCACAGGCGAATGTACACGTACTAAATCATTAACTAACTGGTTATTTAAAAAATACGGATTACAGACAAAGTATATAACTATTTCAATTGATAGCTACGATAAGCAATAAATGTAATTTTACGCCATCGCGATGCATTGGTATATTTGATATTTGGTATTGTCGCGACTCGGCCATCGGCTGATAACATCGTAATAAAACCGATTATTACCTGCCCGATTGATAAATTAAATTAAATAAATATTCTCTATTAATAATAATAATATTACAGTAAATAACATAATGAAGTACAGTTGACAAGGTCCAGAGTTTTGCCTTTCGCGATCTGCCAGTTGCCAACCCAGTTGTCGACCCCTGATTTAAATGTATATAAATTATTAATTATACATGGCAGGTATATATGACATACGTATATATATATATATATTACTGATTATGCATTTTTAACGGATAAAAAGACAATAAATGAACAGCTGAATAATATTGTATTAGTAAATAACTGATTAATATTATTTGGTATAAGATATTAAAAAAACATTCCTTTGGGTTTTTCTTTAAAAATAACAAAAAAATCCACAGATGTGAAGTACACCGTTTTCATAACCTAAGGAACAGATTAATAAAAAGAAGAAAATCATTTCAACTCTGCGAGTACAAAATACATGCACGCTTTATACTACGTTTATATACCTATATTATACGAATACATAATAACTATAATATGTATTTCAATCTGATGTAAGAGTGCGCACGCACTACTTGTATGCGATACAGTTCGTATTGTTTTTTTAAAATGGGTTTTTCGAAAGCGTATATAATATGTAATATTATTTCGATTTGATCGATTGCCCGTTCCCCTGCAGGCGGCACTCTACGTCCCACCCGGCCGTAGATACATTTTTTCGAATCCCACGTCATATTGCGTACACACGTTCATATATATATATATACATGGTAATCATTTATACTGGAGTATGCCTGTATAACTCCTACGTCATATTATTGTATATGTTATTAACGCGCGCACGGACGGTATAAATGGAAATTTAAAATCAATCCCGCCGCCGCCGCCGCTGCACGCGATGAACGGGTACACATAATAATATTTTACATAAATTTATTTTATAATATAATATGTTAATAATGTTCGTTTTCAAACAAAATATATACGCGTAGGTACAATATTATATAGGTATTGGAAAGGTATCTTTTATATTCGGACCACGAATATTTGTGTCACCATCCGTCGGTCGTGCGTCTATGTATTAATTGATAGCACCGAATCTAATGAACGAACGCCCACGTGAAACGATCGTTAAAAAGTAACATCAAATCGCAATATTCCAGTTGCAGGTGTAAACGACATTCCTCTTAACCCACCAACGCTGTCACCACTGCAGCGTTGTGTAATGTAATAATAATTTTTGTATATTCCGTAGAAACGGTTAGTTTTCATAAAACCGAAACGATAATATTAAAAAAAAAAAAAAAAACAAAAACAAAAACTCTAGAAAACACAAAAACATCGTATAAAACTGTCGATTAAAAAAAGGAAACGTGCGTGCGCTAGAAAGTCAAATATTGTATTCTGTAAGTACTTTATTTACTATACATTCCTTTCAAGTCGGACCCGATCGAGCGCTGATGCAGGTGCAGGTGCAATCGTCCGCGGATTTATTGTGCGAGTCATAAGTTATATTATTACTATGAAGCTTTCACCGTTTTGCCAAAAATGATTTACTTTCACGATATGATATAGTATTAAAACGAGAAAAAAAAATCACTGCTGTGCCAAGTACCTACACTCGAAACGTAGTATATGAATATGAATACATAATATTTGTTACCGGCCGTGCACCGCTGTAGTGATTGATAGACGTCGTCGTCGTTGCGATTATGTACCGAAGGCAAAGCGAAAATAAAATGCAATTTTATTTAACAAAATATACACACACGAGAACGTGCATATTTACGCACAATATCTATGATTTATCTGAAACTTTATTCAAGATTTACGTGCATGCAATAATAACAATAAATATATATATATAGTTTATGTTGTACAGTACTTACATGTTATGAATATAGCGAGATTTATTTTCAATCATAAAAGTGACATAATGTATGATTACAGCGTGGAGCAGGACATAATTTATCATGCGTTTAACGTATATAGTGTTTGCTGGGTCATTATTTTCATTTCTGGCGCATGCAGATGACTGCATAATAATATTTTAATAATGCTATTTAATTAATGAAAAAAAAATAAAAAACAAAACATTATATTATACTTACCACAACATTGTTATATTAAAGATACGCGTGCACATATACCACGCGAGTTTTACTCAACACGCGGTGTACGTGCATACGCCCATGTCGTTAATCAAACACTATATTATATTATTATATACCATACGACAGAAATGCAAATTGCAAACATCACGTTTCGCCGACAACAAGTTGACCGCTACACGTATTATTATAATATTTACTACGTGTGTACTATGTTAAACATTTAAAGATAATCGTAATTTACGTCCTAAACATACCATCGGTTAAAACTTCGCGACGACGACGTGAAGTATAAAGTAGCTGTATGATGACAAAGTTTTATTTCCTCCATTGGAATCGGGCGCGGATTCAGGATTTCGATATATGGAGGGAAGGGGGACGAATGGACAAAACTAGATCAAACAAACTTATTTTTTATGAGTACACTTATTTTCTTACTAATGTGATTCTAAATTTTAAGTTTCAAATTATGCATTACAAATGTTTTATTATTACTATTTATTTTATATTTACTTATATTATAAATTCAATGGTTTTATAAAGTACAGATAAGACAACGTGCGTTTCCCACAATATATTCCATGATGACAATTTGGTAAATTATTATTAGTGCGCGATTGAATGATTTTGACTTTGCCTACCTATTATTGTTGTGTACTTTTGGGTTTACCTAACTATGAATCGGATGTGAAAACTAAGTTTGAAGTTTAAAAATTATCAATTATTAAACTATTTATAAATCAGAAGAAATTTTTGTTAAAATCGTCTAACATGATATTTTATGTACTACACCTATTTGTTATCAATAAAACGATTGTTATTACTTATTAATAAATTATCTTGGACAAAATGATAAACGAGAACCGTCAACGAACGTCCATTTAAATGTGAACATCACATATATATATTCGTGCACGCGGATACACTGTTCGTGTCAAAAATTAATTAATTAAATGGCATAGTGAGTAGTAATGGTAAAGTGAAACGCTACGGGTTTTTAATTTTTTACAACCTATAATAGCTTGTTCGACTATATTTCGGAATGCATTCGTGACAATTAATATTATTTTCCCCGGTGCATACTAATTGCGTCCAAGATTGTTATCAGTAGGTGGTTTGCGTCCCGCCAGAAAAGGTTCCAACATGGTCGTAGCCTATTTCCGACAAACAATAATTTTTTAGACAGCCTAGTTGCGTCCCAGCATAAATAAAGCGTAAACATAACATAAATTAAGTATTACAAACTATTATGTAATAAAAGAGATTTATTGCATATGATTCCACTGATATTTTTTTGTAATTTTATTCTGTAGTCTTTTTTTGGTTACACATAAGTATTAATTTGAAATGATTTAAAAACATTTATAAATTGATTTATGTTCACAGAGTAAAGAAATGAATTGAATTTGGAACGAAATGCTTCACATATGCGTTCGTTGTTTCGAACATTGTGTCTACATACTTGAAGAAAATCGAGAATTTTCAGATTTATAATTTTCTTATATGTAATCAGTAATTTTTAAACATTCTATCGGAATGATTAGAATGATTTTATAGATAAATACGTGATAATGATAATAATCATAATTTACAAGTATCATCTACCGGTTATGGTGGCTCGCGTGCACACATTTTATAATATCATATAATTACGATTTGCACTGCTATAAAAAAAGGTTACATGTTAAAAATAAATTCCAGTTATTATTCATATATTAATATGACTCAAAAAATTGGCGGCGAGGAAAATAATCATAGATATTATTTATACGTATATTCTTTTAGTTATTTAAATCGTTTTCATAATTATTTAAAAACAATTAGGTGTCATTTAGTGTTCTGCATTCATATTAATATCTCACGAACACTATACATACAACAAATGGAACTCTAATCAAATAATTGGTTCTGCGGACATACACTTGAATCAGGTATGAACATCATCGTTTTCGAATCAAAACGGAACAATTTCTTCGAGGCAAACGCAATCGTTAATATGTTCAAAAAAAGAGAGCCACATTACTTTCTTCTTTCATACCCGTAGACGAAATATAACAATATTATTATTATTTTAATCAACAATTACAAAGACATACACACACACACACACAGACACACGCACGCACTTAAGGTTTGTAATACCGAGTGCATAAATTTATATAAATATATACATAATAGGGTGGTCTAATAAAGGTCAAAAAAAATTTTATTTCGAAAACTTAATCCCCTACACTTGATACTTGTTCTAAATAGTTTCAAAACAAGCTTACAAGAAAAAAAATGTATTTAAAATTTTTTTTGAGTCATCTCAAGTCAGTTGAATAATTTAACTCATTTAATTATATTATAAAATAATGAATTACATATAGATAGGTTTCCGAATAATATTATATATTTTTAAAGACGGGCGCCATTAGTTTTCCCTCGGCTGGTGATTTTTCTATTCTACCGCACGCCGGCAGCGACGGTGGTGGTTTTCTCTCTCTCTCTCTCTCTTCTTTTTATAATTTGTTTTCCCTTGTACACGCCGCAACCCTCTGCAAGAACCGTTCCAGCAGCAGCCGCCACCGCCTCCTCGGTACAGAGCTCTTGGCGGGATGTGGCGGTGCGCGCGCGAGAGACTGTTGATTGATGCCAGCCCATCAGTCAGCGGATCCGTGGAACGAGTGCGCGGTCCCCCTCGGAGCGAACCGCCACCGCACCCTTTACCGCTGCACCGGGTGGGCATCAACAGTCGACACGGACCGATCGACCGACCGACCGACCGACGATGCCGATGGACCGACAAACCAACAGACAGGGCCGGCCCAAGATACGAGCGAGCCGGGCGGCGCCAATTTTATCGGGACGCCTTAGGGCCCCAGACGGAACAGCGAAAGCCGGAAATTTTTATTTTTTTTAAGTGGGTTAAAAGTTGATATTTAAGATCGGCAGATTATGTTTTATTCTATTAATATTATGATTATCTAAACATTATAAGATCAACATAAAACAGAAAATTCTAAAATGTACCATAAAACTATTTGTCAGTCAAAACGCCGGTCATCTTCTGGCCTAAGAAGGATAGTGCATCACTTATTTTAAATCCGATCACACTCCAGAACAGCAAAATATTGTGGTATATATTGTAGTATTAAAGTAATTTATTTTATCTTATCTTTCCAATGAATCAAATTATCTACATTTATTACTGTTTGTATTAATGATTCGATGTTCATTAATAACGTAATAAATAATATATACTATATAATATAATACATAATAACATAAATGTATCGTTATTTTTGTTATCTGCAACCTATAAAGTACAAACTGAACGCGAATTTTATAAATATAAGTAGTTTTAAACAATACCTATGTGTAAAATAGTATTTATTATATTGAATATTTTTAAGGGCGCCTAATAAAAATTTGTCCGGAGCGCAATAATATCTCGAGCCGGTCCTGCCAACAGACCGACCGATGATGCTGACGACTGCAGTATAATGATAGCGTCACGCGACGAGGAGACGGTTTTAACGCGCCCACGAGATGCGGACCGTGGCCGACGGCTTTCATTCCCGGCCGACCGATCAAATTATAATAATTAATAACCCGCGCACTCCGTTCCCGACCTTCTCCTCCGATAACATGATGATACCCTACATGTGCGACGACAATCGAACGCGGTGTACCAATACTTTTGGTCTCTTGACGTGCAGAACAGATATTTGTCGGTAGTCCGCGATCGTTTTGCCCGACCGCAAGCTATAGTAAGTGAAAAGACTCATTTTGTCAAAGTCCTATCCGGCTCTTCTTCCGACAACAAGTACTGCGTAGACAATTCATCGAAAAAGGTCCCTCGGGGCTCAACCGGGTGTACAATCTACCCTGAATTGCTAGAATTACTCTGGAACGATGCAAATGAATTGCGTCCCGGAATCCCCTCCCATATGAATTGCGTCCCAACGTAAAAACATTATTTTCATTTCTAAAATATCTTCTTCATATTATACTCAAAATGGGTTGATTGGCCATTTTCGTATTTTGCCATATTTCTCGTTTAAAATAATACGGTCATTTTGTAGTGTATTTAGAGTTTTATTTAACACACCAACAACACGATCCAAATCACACTAAAATATTATTATCTACTTTAAAGTACGTTCGCGCAGTCGTTAAGACCACATGAATAAGTCATTAATATACTAGAATAGGTACTAGATAAAATCGGACGCAATACATGTAGTCGTTTAAATTGCGAAATTCGTGTAGTCTAGTAGATTTAGGCGGACGCAATTCGTGTGCGTAGCCCTCTGGAGTCGTATTGTACATTCCAACAACTGACCACGATAACGAGTATAGGTACTGGGGATGTTCGAGTGCGGTATAATATAAAATTTTACCCAGGCAAATGTTATGTTATTTCTCATCTGACCGCAATAACGAATATACTGGATGAGAAATAAATATGGCACTGCCTTAGTACCATTTGAAGGATTACTATACTAACCACAACGTTTGAGTTCGTTCATCACTGTTACACAAAAAGATAGGTATCAAAAGAAAAGGAAAACCTTTCAAAACGCGTCGAATGAAAATAAAACCAAAATACATCGAAGACAAACATTTTTTCTTGGTAAAACAATGTTCTCTGCGGTGACCAACGAGTTTTCACTTCCCGTCGTCGTCTGCTGCAGATTGCATGTATCCAATGCAGATTTAAACATTGAATGTTTAGACTTTCTAGAGGTATTCCTTGCGTTCGGCCGGGGTGAAGCTATCAAAATGCACATCTGATTGCTATTTAATTCAATACTATTTATACATCTATATTTATTTATTTATTCATTTATTTATTGTATAAGTAATATAACGTAAGTATGCGTAACGCGCATTAGATTTAATTCGGTCTACTTCGAATCCTTATAAGTTAATAATATAACTTTCAGGTGCATATCACTATTGTCTATTATATTAATTATTGTCAGTTACACAATAGTATTTTGTTATTTTTTTTTATCCATCAGATATTACAACCTAACAATAACATTTTTATTAAAAGAAAATTATCAAAAATTATTTATAAATAAAGACAATAGGTTTGACATTTAAACTGTATAATACTATTATATAATTACAATTATTTAAATGCGGAAACCTGCGTTGAGGATGAAATTAAAACACAATAGTATTATAAGCAGTCAAACAAAATGATAATTATTACCACGCCTAATTGTTCCTAATTATATAAATAATTTTGTCTATTTACTTGTTTAGAACTCATTTAATTCATTTAATCTACACAAAAATTTCATTATGAAATATATAGAAAAAAAAAAAAATTTACTGATTAATATTGTACACTATCTTTAAAAGTAAGATATTACATTTCGTTTTGATTTATAGTCTAATATTTTATGTTTACGAACAATATTGTTACAAATATTATACAAACCACTTCCTTTCGATAGCTTTTCAATGATAATTATTTTTGAAATAATTTGAACGTATATTTTATGGAATACTACTTTGTTTCGAATCTTTCGATAGCTTTTCATCAATTATCATTATTTTAAATAATTGGAAACGTTTCATCATAAGGCTAAATTTAAAAATAAAAAAAATAATAAATACAATATCACCCCCATATTAATACTTACTTATTATAACAATTATTTATAGTGTATAATATTAAAATGTAAACATCATAGAAACATTATTGTATATAGTATTAGATAGCATTCCCTTCGATAGACCTTTTAAGCTGTATTATTAATTGAAATAATTCAAAAGTCAATTCATTTATGTGATAATCGTCCAAACTGGATAAAAATAATAATAAAATAGTATACCAACAGATTAAAGAGATAATAATTATAATAATTATAATAATAATAAAAATTGTTGTTCTTTTATTTCGATCGACTGATGGTACTGTAATCAAAATCAAAGAATAAAATGTATAAAAAAACATTTAAATACATTTTTAAACCGTTCAATTATAATAATATACGCGTATGATTAATATCCTGACACTTTACTCTACACAAACATTGCGTAAACCTCTATGCGCAGTATAGTATTTTTGCTGCATGCAGCGTACGTAATATTATTGCTGTACGTCACGTTAAATAATGTATTTTGTTCACGGTTAATGCTGTCTACGCCCGAAAGGGGTTTTCGATTTTTCTATGCGCACACCTATATTCGAGAACATTATTCTTATACGTGTATTATAATATCGTTTTGCGCCCGAGCTTATCCAGGACAAACCGCGAAATGTTGTTTGCGTTACGTATATTATATATAGAATAATAATTAAGACATCGTATATGTACGCCGATTATGCTCGGTTACTATCGCATAATATGATACCTCTGCGTAGGTATAGGCACTCGAAAAATGTGTCGTAATCCCGTGTAGGTATACTATTTTATTATTATCATCATCGCCGAAGGTAGACTGTTATTATATGGTGTATAATATACAATATAACGTACGAGGTGCGATTAAAGGCGAATTTTCCGGATGGTTATTAGTAGCGTTGCGCACGCTTTCGTTCTCGGTCTTATACGAGACGACGAACACGTCGAGGACAAATGCGAGTACATAATTATTAATTTCCATTGCAGACACAGACATCGCGGTGTCTGCGACGTTGGAGGCTTGTAAAAACACTATTTATTACAATATAATAATTGTTATAATTGTATACCCGTGCACGCCACGTTCGGTTATGCGCATCGGTTTAGGAAAAATAACGGAAACGTTAAACATATAACACTATATATTATTAATGTATTAATAATAATAATTTGATTGGCTGAAGAATACATCGATACATGTATTCTTTTGTTTACGTTAGTATTGTTTTTGTAGTCCTATCCACCACGACCGAGAGAAAACCCTTATCGACGGAACTGTGATGAGTAGGTGCTAGTCAATGATGAAATGCAAACAATATTATAATAATATACAGTGAAATAAGGTATTTATTAAAGATATTGATCTTAATGAATTATACATGTTTGAAGACGGCATGTACATCACAAAAGGAAAAATGTAATAATAATAATAATAATAATAAACAATTCAAATACACTGTCGAACAAAAATAATTTACCATTACGTATAATAATTGTTATAATATTTTTAGTTCAACGTGATTAATGTATAAGTTAATGTAGTTCATTATGTACCGGCTTATTTATAGAATTTCATTTTTCTTTCTGTGTCTGTTATTTTTATGTAATTAAATGTCGAATTTCTGGGCCTCCATACGAGTCCTCTCAATGGGACCTAGTATACTCATTGTATACGCATACGATATATATATATATATATATTAAAGTTGATAAATAAATATTATAATTCACGTCGTGATCGAGTGGTTCACCGCGGTTTCTCAAAACGCAGCGCACTTAACTCGTCGATTCGATTAAAGGCCGTAGTGCCTGCCAGCTGTATTCCGCTATATGGCTGTTCAATGTAGGAAATAACGGTCGGTTGGCCGATTTCATTTACAGCACAACCCGACTTTCGGGACCGGCCGTTAATAGGCACATAATAGTGGGTGTGTAACTATAATACAAATTGTTGGTTTCAGAGTTGGATGCGACGACGGTCTATATTACTGTACGGGGATCACACAAACCGCGGCGGTGCACCCGCGATCGAACTCTCATCGCACAGTATTCATCTTCAAACACGGGCGGACCCGGCCGCGGTCCGAGTCGTTTGCAAACCCAATATAGTATACCTACGACCCGCGACCTACGTACAGTAGTCGCATGGTGTACGAGTCTCCGTGGACGAAAACGAAGCGTAAAGAAATATATTACACAATGGCTGCATACGTTGTGGTTACGCTGTATTCAGTATATTATGTAAAGATGAAAACATGTAAATGTCCGCACCACCTTATGGAACATTAACTTAAACAAACAGTAACTATAATACACAATACATATTATTCTCGTATTGCTTGGTTTGAAATCGAGAGATATTATACACGGAGTTTTTCTTGTTTGTTTTAATTTTATACAATGCGATATCATCAGTAGGAAAACACGAACTGAGCACTGTCATTTGTATGAATGGTGTTGTTAACAATCTAAACATTTTAATCTGACTATATTATTTTACAAATCATTTATTGCTCTAAAATATTCGTAAAATAATTGTGTTCAAGTACGCGATTCGTATGCGGCCGTAATTTTATAGCAAAACAAATGTGTAAATTTAACAAGGAAAAAAAGTTAATATTTTATAGTTCAATACAATATTATAGACCCATGTCGACTCCGTGGCCGGTAGTTGCAGTGTTAGCTCATGCACTAATAACCAATACACGATAATTATTGCTAATCCTGCGTATCCATATAAACCGACGTGGTAAGTGCTGAACAATAATATTCACGCCACGGTGTTATTATCGACGATGAACGGGCACATTTATCATTGTACTTAATTTCTCGAAACGCTTTTGCGATAATTATAATCGTACTACCGTTTTCGAGAGCGCTTCTATGTGTACAAAGCGTGACGGTAATGATAATGAGTTTTAGAAAAGAAAAATAAAATCTCAAGCCTCGCTTGGGCACTGCGTCTGTACAATAATAATAAATCCTTAGGCTCTTATATTTCCTGACGAAATACATGGCTGCAGTAATTTTTGATTTGAAAGATTTATTTATTATTAAATTAACACAATATAATATATATGATAAGTATTGATAAGATATAACAACAATTTCCAATACCATTACAAAGCTACTAACTCGTGATCGTATAGGCATTTATACTACACATATAAGATCAAATAATTTTACATTGAATAAATAAAAAAAAAATTAATAATAAATAAATATATATAGGCACATTATACATTAGTACATTTATGGTAATTATCATAGATTTTATAATAATATAGACTTGACATCACCAAATTATAGTCGTAGTAGTAATTACTGCCGGGACGTCGAAATATAAAAATGTATTTATACATATATATATAGATGTATAATAAATAGAATATATTATTATATAAAAGATCCGCAAAGAAAGAAGGGAGAGGGGTCGAAAAAAGCACGAAAAGAAAATCTCGAAATCCTTCGTGAACGGTAAATTTAATAACGAAAAAACCCTCGACAGGAACTATCTACATATCATATACGCATAAAAGTGTATACCGCTGCCTCAGTTTTTTGTAACAGAAGAACTCGTTGTTGTCGTGCTGCCGCGTATGGGGTCCCCTTGTTCATATGTACACCCGAGGTCTTTCGTGTATGTCGTCACCACGTGTGACAATATTGTACACATTTATACACACACACACACACACACACACACACACACATACATGCATATACATACATACATACATATATTTCATGATATTACGAACGTGTGTGATGGGTGATATGTACGCCCCGAAAAATTCAAGAACAATCGAAGGAAACGCATATTGCACTACGCCGCGAGTGCGTATAAATGTATATTAGTACCTAAATTAGTATATTATGTTATGTACATATTATTATATTGCCTATCTTGGTGTGTCTGGTGCACGTGTTTCGTTTTGTTTACAAGGCATTTTTCCCGTCATTGTAAGACGTCGAGATATCGTCCATATATTGTAACGCATGTAATAAATCATATTATTATTTTTTATAATATTTACCGATGTGACGTAACTGCAGTACCTATGAATATATATATATATATATATATATATGATATGACAATACACGAGAAAAATTACGTAACGCGTTGACCACGGCATTGTGTCCCGTATAAAATAATATATTTTTTTTTACGTTTTTTTCATTCAAAACCTTAACAACATAAGTTGCAGCGCGTTTAAAGGGCCTGCGCGTCTAGTGTTTACGAAACACAAATATATATATATATATATATTAATAATATTTTATACTATAATATATGTACTGCCGCGTAATCCGAGAAATGTATTTCGGGAAAAAATAACAAATAGTTTCCTGCACGCGTATTTTTTACCCGGGTACACGATACAATCGCTACTATTTTGTAATATATATATATATATATGTACATGTATATTATTGTTATGTTATAATATATATATATATTATTTACATAGATATTATACATACATGTGTGTATAGCTAGATGTATGCGTTGACCTGCGACGTTGTTGGGAGACAAAGAGTGTCCGGCGAGTGAGTAATGATGTTTAATTTGTTAAACGTGTTTAACATGAATATAAATAATACGCGCTTAGTTAACGAACGGTGTTTAATTATTATTCACGCGTGGATTGTTTCGTTTGTGTCCAGAAGTCGGTATTATCGGCGGAGATATACGTGGAAATAATCGTAGTCTTGAAAATAATTTATTCTCTCACGGAAATACGGGGAGAAAAAAACCCATACCCAATTAACGCGAGTACGGTGAATCGGGCGAATGCAAGAATATGAGACGGTATTATAATTCACATAATAATATAATATCATACATCGTATGTTTACGCATGTGATAATAATTATTGCCCAGGTTATAATAGATTATATGTAGTAATAACATAATGAACATGATATATTATACAATAATATTGGTACGTTACGAATTCATCGTTTGGTACCATACACGTACAGGTATTATTTTTTCGCCGCCGCCGACGACATCGTTATAGCAGCTTGTAGGGGACGTATTTAGTTCCCATTGTTCAGAGCGGCATTTTTAAAGATTTCAATGGGCGAATGATTCCTAAATATTAGTGGGATGGCAAATTTTTGTCGGTACGTAAGTTTTGCACTTGCAGACTTGAGATCGACACTGGGAAGTCAATCGTTAATAATTTTCCAACAAATACGTAACCCTTACCCCTGCCCTCATCATATTTTCATAATATCGGTTATTTACAGTTCTACTACAGTGGCGGCAGTCAAGTAACAGTAAGTATATAATAATTAATAATATAGTAATTATTGTATGGCTCGGATGAGTTGTATAGAAAGTGGTATAATAAAACGGCACGGTCGCGGATCGGTAAAATATGTGTTGTCCCTAAACTAAAATTCCTAAATTACGCCACCAGTTATAGATAACTCCTAGTTATTTCAAATTTTGCAGGGATACAAAACGATCTTGTTTTACCGTTTACAACATAATATTGGCGTGCGAAAACGTGTTGGTATCATTTTCTTTCGACATTTTTTCGAATACCACATCGTACTCGTATTATACTATAGCGTAGGCACTGTACAAGCGGCGTGCATGCGATGTTGTAAAATTATTAAACTTCTGTTCGCGCACGCGCGTGCTTGACATAGCAAGTAAGCGCATTATAACATTACGAACGGATTATATCCTGTACAATTTGCGTGTTATAGGTACGCGTGTTAATGAATGCGCCCCCGAAGATTCGACGGGAGATCGCGGGGAATTCGAAACGATCAAACGGATGAATCTCTCAGACTTAAAAATGAAACGCGTACAACAACAACAATAATAATAATAATAATAATAATAATAATAATAATATTTTTTATCGCCCCGCCCGTCATGCGTACAGTCACACATCACTCACGGAGTCGTTTCTTTTTTTTTTTACCTACTTCTTGTCTGACTACTGCTGCTGTAGCTCTCTTTCTGCTGCTGCTGCCTCGGGAAAAAGGACAGACGGACCATAGGCGGTTATAGGTACTATCGGGAGTGCGTTGGCACGGGATTCCTCTACGTAAATCGTTTCCCGCCGCACGTCATTCGTATGGACACGGTACGTCGGGTCGGACTGACCGATATCCCCCGGAAAAAAAAAATAATAACTAAAAGATAAAACAAATTGCCTTTTGTTGTAGGTGAAGATTTTGTTTTCGTATTGTTTTGAGTTTATTTTTTATTTCATTTTTTTTTTTGTTTTTTGTTTGTTTCCCGGCCATTAGTCACTGCAGTGCCTAACGCGCCGGAGTTTAATTAACGTTCGGTCGGACGACTGTTTTCTTTTCTATTCCGACCGAAAAATCAAACGAGTTGTGAAGAGCTACAGCAACCAAGTGTATAGGTATACCTACAGTATAATGGAAAAAAAATAATAATAATAATAACAAAGTCTATAAGAATTCGACTGCGTACATTATATCGATACATATATTACATATAAAAGCGAAACGTTTAATTAGTGCGCGCCTACGTACATATTATTATATATATATATATATTCGGAACATAGTTGTAATGAACTCGAATACCTGTTGCACACATGTACATGTATAATATAAAATAGTATTATAGTACGTATCTTCAAGCATGTCTGTGATGTGCGACCTACAATATTGGAATGTACAAGAGAAGAGCTGATCGATGATTGGGTCCGTCTGCCGAACAGGTTTTTACGGACGTCGTCATTTGTCAGCCGCCGAACCGCCTCTATATCAGGACGACTACCGACAATCGCTATGTATATGTGTCTGCGTAGAATAATAATACATGCACGGTGTATATAAGTAAACGTTATAATATAATGTTATATATTTATATATTATGTAGAATATATAGTACGGGTAAATCGAACAACGCAGGACTTCCAGGACTCGTATATGTGTATACGAATATAATATAGGTATACTTTGCAGCCGCCACCGCTATCTCGACGATTTTTCTTATTTTCTCTCTTTCTCTCTCTCTCTCTCTCTCTCTCTCTCTCTCTGTAAAAACCACCGAGCACACACATTTGTTTCGTTTTCGTCCTGACCGCCGCCGCCGCCGTTATTTTATCTCTATATTTCGATCGGAGTCGCGACGACGACGGCTATAACGACAGATATATTACACACACACACACACACACACACACACACAAAATACGTGTATACAAAAACATGTATATGCACTACGCGAAGAGTAGTGGTGGCTGGCTTTCGAGTAGGGTTTAAAAAAGTGCCGACGTGTTTGTGCTTCTATTTGTCCACAATGTATACGTATATATATTATACGATGGTATGCACACATCTAGTGAGTATTATTATGTTGTATGTATATTATTATGTTATGCGTTTATATATGGATAGGAACAACAGACGATTAGCTAAGGGCTCGGTGTGCGCGACTGCGGTATAATAACCGTGTTCGTTATTAAAAACCCATAAGGCCGCACACCAGAGAAATTACATAAACACGACACGATAATATTGCAAGAAACCCACCGATGTGTTTGCATAGCGAAACACACATCGAGTTTCATTCAACTAAATTTTATTTACAGTTTACGAAATATTGATAACACGAAATTTGTCATTCTGGTTTCATATTGATTCGGTTTCATGAACATTTTCACGCAGCCATGCACTTTTTACTTAGTATATTTATACTCTATCGTGTAATTTGTTTTATAATTTACTAACTTATTTATTATTATTAAATTATATACTTAAAATATTAGTACTAATTTTACTTATTATATTTTTTTCACATTATTCAACGTATTAAAACATAAAGTAAGTAGGTCGGTACATGCTTTATTTTTTATTCATTGTTTAAGTTTCTTCAATATAAAGATCAACGCGAAACTAGTTTCTGAAACCGATTACATATTTTTCTGGTGTACAGCCTGCTTAAGATCCTGCGCAACGTTTACGATTAATAACTTTATTATGAATTTTTAGTATGCAGGAATTAAAACTGAAGAAATACAGAACCCATAAAAGTGTCGATTGCAGTAAACGTTATCTCTCCTTAAAGTTCCATGACGAGTGCATCGAAAGCTCCGCAGTACATATTCATTGTATTTAATGTATTAATGCAGTTTTAATGCAACAGTCATAAATGATAATTTCTAGGGATTTATAATTTCTTTATATACTTTTGAAAAGTATCAATAAAATTTTAAATCTTTTAAAAAAAAAAAATATCCTACTTTATTTTTCTACTTTAAAATGTGACTTATCCAGTTCGATGGATTTTCTGAAATACTCACTTTGTGATAAGGACCAAGTAAAAATGTTCATCTAATATGCCATTGTAGTTTATGTATATCCTTTGCCGGTTTTACAGATCATGTAAATTGTGTACACTTGTGTATGCTATACAATTTTTAATCATTGTTTAGTCTATTCATGAATTTGATATGAGTTATGAGTGCAGCTCGATCCCAATGAGTACAAAGAATCGTTACACTATTGTCTGTTAAATATTATAGAATAAGTAATAACTAAAAACTTATATAGCGCGTTATGAATAATAACATGGTGAAAATAATATACATTAAAATAATATAATGTACTTGAGTAATAATATTATGTTATACAATAATTCATTGGAATTACTTATATAAAATTTTGTATGCATATTGTATATGAGAGCCTAGACTTACGAAAAACTCTTTGTAGCTTGTAAAAATATCTCATTTGACATAAAGTTTTTGGGATACATTTCAATACGCTCTTGAAAATAATGCGAAAGATTGCAATAATACGTGTACGTCACGAGGTGTAGATTATTGGTCGATTACGTGAATGATCGTTTCTCGTGTAACGCCAAAATGTATATATAATATTAAAGCCGACGCGCTTAGAACTACAGCTCGACTACTGCACGACCATAGATTGCTGCGGCAGGTGCGCGAAATCAGAAAATTATTTACGGTCGGGAAATCGTTTGCTATTTTTCACGTTTTGTATACGCAAAGATAACGTGATACAATATATGTATATAAACACATAAATATAGATAAAGCGTTTCTCTGTGTGATATTAAAAACAATTGTCTGCCTTTGTTTATTAAGTATATTTTACTTTATTTTATTTTACTTTATTTTATTTTTTACTATTCGATGAATAATACTATTTATTTTCCAGAAATCTGATAAAAACACAAAATCGCTCTATTAAACAACTTTCACGATGGCTATTCATTATGAGCACGCTGCAATCGCTCCCTATGCTGCGATACACGTCAAGGTTGTCGTAGACGTTTAATCATAATATACAGAGTGGTATAACTCACACACACTATTTGCACGTGTTCAATACAATATAATTGCCCTGTAAAATGCGACGCACACACCTGCTAAATCTGCAATTTGTAACAAACCACAACATATACATTACTGAAACTGCTTTGCTTTTACTGTAGCACGTGTCCTTCAACGTACGAGCTTCTATCGAACATAATATTGTATACCTATTTACTGCACTTACGAATAATGTCGTATTACAGTGATACCTCTATCGAACAACTGCACGCTTCATAACATTTCACTCAATTCTCATAATACTTAAAATATATTACTTTTCGGACATTTTTAAGTTTCTCATCCTAAGTTATTCGTGTTTGATACCTGCATAATGGCGGTATCGTATTCTCATTATTTTTAACTTACTATCTATTCGCAACCGAGCCGTTAATAGCATAGCAACTCGAGTTAATAATTTTGTTTTTATTGCACTTAATATATACCAGCGTAATACGCTATATACTTGTTTCGTTCATACTAATCCTCATCCATGGCAGTTTGGATTATTTTTCATTTCATTTGGCACAGATGTTAAGCGGCTGTCGTGTATCTTCGTGAAAAATACAAAATCAAAAAAATGTTTAACAATTAAAATTGAACATTTATCATTTTTTTTTTTTTTTTCATTCTCAGCTGTTGCATGTTTGTCATCAAAATGAATCGCATCCGTATTGCCACATGAAAATATATTATAATAATACACGATTATAACATATTATTACATAATGGCTAATGAACTAGGAATCTATTTTTAAACGTGCACGAATCGTATTCCGATGTTTACAGGGTGAACCACAGTGTATTTCTATAGTATGTGCACAGAAACGTAAATAATTCGGTAGGTAGTTTGTTTAAATATGCAAATATAAAATAATTAGGATTAGGAGGAGACATTCATGTTGTGTGATTATTGTTGTGCTGAAAGTTGGTTCGGTTAATATTCGATTACAATCTGATGGATCTGACAAACATCTTATAAACGCATGTCTCATGCACGTTTGATGCTTATTATTAAATCACTACTCTATAGCAATTGGTTCGTTAAGGTTTGCTAGGTGAGCGATACATCGAAGGAATTTTATTAATAGTTTGGATGACATTTAGTTGTCTGTAAAAGTTCGTTCCAAATCGACATGCGCGTCAATATAACATAAAATACATAATTTTATATTTCGGTTTTTATTTTTGTTTTGTAGAATATAAACTTTATTAATATTATAATAATGAAAAACATCTGATAATGGACTTTCATCAGTCAGTTTGAAACTTATTTGACTCAATCAAGAATAAATTATATTACGAAATCCGCAACATTCAAAATTCAAGTCAATAAATCTAAAATATGATTCTTGAATTTATGTGTCCAATGAAATGAACTTGGAAATAAATAAAGAAAAAAAAATCGTTAGCTTGTTAACGTTTGAAAGTATTAGGATGTAGGATACAAATTCTGAAGATCCTCGGTAAGCAATCGAATAAAGATATTAGCTAAAATAAAATACGTTCGAATTTTCGACAGGTTCATTGTGTAGGCCGAACGCAACCGTATACTTTTCCTTGAATATAGTGTGGACGGAGAATAAACATTTTACCAAACGATATAAAATACTCGGGCACATATTATTATTGTGCGTTAACTATAGAACTCGTTGCCATTCATCGTATAGCGTGGATACTGTTCTATACTCGAATTTTTATATCATACTTATCGCCACGCGCACAACACGCGAATACGTCTTAGTACAGTATAGACCAGTGATTGCGATTCCCTGGGGTCCGCGGCAGTGTTAAAGCTTTCCAGTATTGAGTGCGATGTTTTCAAAAATGTGTGTCTCAAATGCGACATCGACCATCGCATTAAGTAAATAAAAATATAATTTTACGAATAAAATTATTTATTATACATTTGTATGAAAAATCAAGTGTGATAAAAATAATTATTAGTGTGTATGTCTTGGTACATCTCCTCATAATTGTAATTTGTAGTATAAAATAATGATTGTAATTTTGGTTACGATGACATGCGATGTTTAAAAAGATATTCGTAAAAAATTGGTTAGGGGGTCCACAAATTCTAAAAATTTTTCATCAGGGGTCCGTGATCCACAAAAGGTTAATAACCGCATGGTATAGACTAGCATATAGGTGTACACACACACGCGCGCGCGGGCGTTATGAGTGCAGACGATCATCGCTCGACCGTAAAACGATTATCACCGGTCCCGAGGCGACGAAGACGTTTAATCACGCCGCCGCGGCATCGCGAAAATACGACGACGTGCTTTTTCCTACCCTCACACGCAGAGCATTTCGCTCACCCGTTTCTATCACATACCGTTAGGTTATAAACACATACACACACACACACACACACACACACACACACACACACACATATATATATACGATCATCGTACCGCGGTGTAGGTACTCGCAGACAAACGACCGACGTTTTAGTCAGCCGCGCGTGGGCATTTGCAGGACTTTGGAATGCGCGCTACACTGCCCCCGCATCAAAGAGTTTGCGTCGATTAGACGGAGGAAAACCGATGGCGGCGGCGGCGGCAAAGGATGTAACACGATGTCGACCACGGCCTTTGTCGCGGGGTAGGTCTGGGCGAGCACGTGGTATACAACGCGCGTAAAGTCCCAGAGCCCCAGGCTCGATTTTAACGGCACCCATTAAAATTATAATCGTGACCCGTGTCGTCGCGGTGGTAAAAACATTATTTTCGGTCGCGAATCGCTGTACAATCGTCGGGCCAAGACACGACGAATACAATGTATATAACATTACGCGGGGATGGAGACGGTGCGACGGGGAGAGACTTCTTCCGTGCGCGAACCGACGAACGCGTTTACAAGACTTTCGAATAATTATTGTTGTTTTCACGAGCGCGCGCGCAAACGGCCGGCGATTAAAAGTTTACCCGAAGATACCGTCCGCGAGGGGGAAACGCGTGCACTACGTGCCCTACCTATGTGTACGCACAGTCGACCTCTCAAAAGTCCTATAAATCACAAATGACACGTCGTCTTCGTATCCTCACGTTTTATTACATATTATATATTATTATACATATGAGTACACGTTACCGGCAATGTGTTGAATAGAGGCAGTGGCAAATTTTTGAAGGGGCAGAGGTCTTGGGGTCTCAGGTCTCGATTTCCCTAGAATAAAAAATAAAATAATTAAAAATATTATTAAGTATTTTATCTACGGCCGAATTAATATATAATATGTTTAGTACAATAATGTAACAATAATATTCATGTATATTTCCAGTACAAAAAGTACCTATTTAGAAATTGGATTCAAAATTTCAAAACCATAAATGACTTAAGCTATTTTGGTATAGAGAAAAAGTACCAATTTATTGATCAACTGGCTACAAGTTAATGGTTTTTACCCAGATGTATATATAGATAGCAATATTAATAGAATCTTCTTTAAGAAGTTCATGTAATTTTCTATTTTTCTAACTCATTAATTTAAAAAACTCAAAAATGTCTAATATTCAAAAAAAATTTATTTTGCACACGTTTGTTCAGCGATTTTACGTTGTCAAGCTCCTGGAGTAAGTGATTTCACGTTATCCAAGATCGCGATATTTTTCCTCGAGACATGGTCTCTAAAAACTCTATGGGTATGGTCGAATTAGAGAAAACGTTTTTAGAACACTCCTATATATTTAGTCGATAAAATTCCAATTTGGTTTAAAATGATTACGCTTTTATTACTTTTGATAAACTCAGACCCATAGATACGACAACACCCGATCATATTAATCATATTAGTAATTTTAAAATACATATTATGTGTGTATGGTAAGATAAAAATTTCCCACATAAACCGAATCAAGTGTCTATATTTTGTAGATTTTTTTTTTAACCTTATTAATTTACATTATTTGTATTGGGACCAGACCATTTTTTTCATATTATGCGGATATCCATATTAACCGGTTTCCACATTGAGCGGAATCCATTGCATATGATCGTGAAATATCAAATATGTATATTGTATGTAATATACAAATGTACTTCCTAAGGTATCTACAGTCCACACTAAAATATAATGTATGTCGATTGTAAACTTTGGCTGCTTGAGATTCGATATTCTATAGAACACTGCAGAACTAGTCATTGTCATTATATCACTGTATCATACACACACATCAGGGGCAACTCCAGTGACTTGGTCATAATTTTCAGAGAACTCTATAACAAAAAAACAACAGTTTTTACAATACAAATTCAATCCATATATTTTTAATTTTTCCAAACACATAAATAAATTATATAATCGTTTTAATTAAAAAGATCCATTTCATTATTAATATTTATTAGGCATAATGCTGTTACCTATCTTTTCCGTCATTCTCCTGCGACGCCAAGTTTGATTTTATTTTGTTTTTAACAATAAACAATTTTTTTAGAAAAAAACCAGCTGGAGAGGGGGCCCTTGCCTCTGCTCCCCTTGTAGCCACCTCTGACACACACACATATATGTATTTATGTTATCAATACACTCATTTATAATGGGGTAAATTAATAGCTAGTAAAAATTTCGAGTGAATACCTCTGCACCTAGGTATTTATGGATAAATAAAACATAAATAATACCTTTTCTAATGGAATCATGAGTAACCTAACTTACGATAGAATGTATTATAATATGTAATTTGTTGAAGATTTTACCGTCCAAGTACATAATATAATACTATAATTTATATGCGGGAACAAGACTTCGAAGGCCTAAGCAATTATTTAATTTCTGTTATCCGCTTATTAAAATATAAAACTGTTTTCTTTTTCTTTTTTAAGATTTTGTGTTATTATCATATTTTAGAAGATATTACTATCAATGATATCATGGATATAAATAAATTACTGTAAATAGTTATTTAATTAATAACAACTTATTTTAATACGTTATTACAATAATAACAACTTCGATTTGATGTCAGATAAAACCCGTTTAGGACAGTGAATAATAATAATAACATTTTTATAACAATAATATTATAATATAATCTATAATATGTTTTACTGAGTAAATCGTACAGTTTTCAATCTCATCCAAGTTCACGGGTTTACGGTTGGGACCCACTTCTATGTTATTATTATCAATGGGTTTCTCGTTGTATAAAATTTAAATCTAGGGATCAGAAATATTATGTCCATACATTCATCGAATATTCGAATACCAAATACTGAGTTTATGGATTATATTATTCGATATACACATTAGTGTATTGTAAATCACCATCTACCTAATATAGTAATATGTGTTGGAAGGATTCGATTTCAGATTTTCAAACCATTGCAAGGCAGTAGCAGTCGCGAAGATGACGGTGACTATACTATACCACGGGTATATTATACAGTCGTATATACAAGATACAAACAATAATATACTGCCACCTCGACCTCCGCTCCTTCTCGTACCACTTACTCACGTGGTTCGTAATAATAATATTATTATACATCGCTTAGGTATCATTATTGACTCTACGGGTCTACGCGTTACGTCTCAATCCGAAACACCATTCGACGACCGCGTGCCTTAAAATATATATAGAAATCGGAAGGTGCACGCGTGAGCGTTCTTTAAGTATTATTATTATTATTATTATTATTATACATCGGTATGACAAGAATATAATATAGTACCTACTTAGTATTAAATCGATGAACAATATTACTACATTATAGGCGGTTATACGTGCGTACGTTAGCTGCGGCGGCTCGCGCGAGATGTGCCGTTCGGATAAGGTTGATCTCGTGCGTCTCTCGCGAGGGGGTCCGAACACCATAGAATATTATAATACACGCGGCCACGCGGGTACCTGATGCGTACAGTAATAATAACATCACAAATAATGTATATACGCTCCGTCGATGGGCCGTCACCATTTGAATTGAGACGTAAACCGTATTTTTTGTTTGCCCGGGCGTGTGTGTGTTTTTTCTCCGGGGGAACGTGCACACACACACACACACACACACACACACACGTACACACACACACACACACATACGTACACAAGTTCAAGGAGAACAATGGCAACATTAAATCGCTACAAACGGCTGTCGGTGTGGTGCAGAGGGGGTACCGTGTGAGAGGCGGATCGGCGGTGTAGAGCGATCGCGAGGAAAAAAGAAAGAAAAAAGAAACTAAGAAAGGGTGGGAGGGAAACACGCTGACTTAACTTATTGCCTGCCATTATCAAACGACAGTGTTTTTAAACGACCGTACGGCGGCGGCGGTACCACACACGACATCTGAAGATTAACGACAAGTGATCAAATCAAACGTCGATACGGTGTCCGGGGCAAATCTTTGTGGGGTTCTGCTGCTGCTGCTGCTCCGCAGTGTACCGCGGCGCGGGTTTATTTATTTTCGATTCCACTTTCGGCCGCCGCCCCGCAGTCGCGACAACCACAATCTCATACAGTTATATATTATATACGTGCGTATACACACGCACAACCGTATACCAGGTTCCCCCCTGCTGGTCACCGTCCCCTTCCTGCTGCTGCTGCTGCTGCTGCTGCTGCTGCTGTCCTACGTCCGAAACCGTTGGCCGTTCCGTCTTGACGCCGACCGCGATTACTCCTGCACGGCGAGGTCGACGTTTTCGGTCTCGTCATCCGATTCGGGTGGACGCCTGCAGCCGCATAGTTGGATTCGGACCCCGGGGGTGGGCACTGAATGATGAAAAAATAAATTACACGTTAGAGGTGTATTGTAGTACGCGAGTTGCCGAACAGTTGAATGGCGTTGAATACGAAAAAAGAAAATGAAAAAAAAACCGCGTGAAATCGTGAAACGCGGCTGTGCGTACGATACAAACTCGTCCGGCAGTAATATATTACCTATCTCGTGTAGGTATACAGAGACGGCGCGCGCGATTGACAAATCTATAACCGACCGATAGAATCGTCAAGTCGTTATTATTATTATCGCACATCGTTGTGTACCGTGGTTCAGGATGACGGGATCGATACCGATTCGCTATTGTGGTTCACACACGCGGCACGTGATCACGAATGGACGACAATTCTGGAATCGAGTAAAATTTATCCACTGACAACCATACCGCAGGCATAGGCTTTTACGAACACCATTGGTTCACGTGACCAAAGTTTACAGTCACGGAGATGCTTAAAACAAATCCACCACTGCGCACGTGTATTTAAGTTTATCTGCAACATTTAGTATCCTAAAGCAGATTTTCGATGTGTTCTAAAGGCCGAGTCCGAATCGTGTGAAAAAAAACAAAAAAAAAATTCGAAGTTGGTCTAGAACTGAACGGCGAGCGCGTATATTTTATCGTGAAAGGGTCGAAATCCATGCGAAAACGTTTGAATAGATGACCGGTTTTTTCCGATCGTTTTAGTTTATATTATAGTAAAATATTGTATAAGTTCCGTTACCCCAGCAAGGTCATGTTTAAATAGAGGAAAAAAGAAAATCGCAAAATTATAAAATTTGCGACCCACCATGAATATTTCTATACTGTATTTCTATTGGACTATTGCATATCATGTAAGCTTGTTAAAACTCGTTTGGATTTTGTAGAAAAGTTGGTACGTTTACAATAACTTGGCAGTGTAATTTTTATATTTATTTTAACTTATTTCTAATTAAAAATTCAAACTTGCAATTTATTTTTATATATTTTTAATGTATTAAAAAATAAACTAAGGTATTACACACAATCATTTGTATATTTTAAGGTTTTCAATTAAATTTTAAGATAAGCATGTTATAATTTTGTGTGTTTTTGATGAACAATAAATTATAATTAATCAAATAATATTAATAAGATCACCCGCGCAACTCGGCTCCGTCGCGAGAAAACCACGAACGCAATATTCAACTAAAATATTGATTTTCGCACGCAATTCGAAAACACCGGTTCGACACTAGCACAGAATTGCGTTTGGATAATACGTTAGTACCTAATAGAATATTACCAACGTACTATTGTACACTTGAACGGTGAACATGACGTGATGGTTGAAAGTCAGTGCGGTGACGACTTATTGTTGCAACTAAGAGCCTAGTGTAAATGGGTTGTATATACGTTATCGGCAATATGGATAATCCGGTATTTTGCAAAATGCCTAGGCATTATGTAAAATGTCAAAAATCACTCGGCAATATATGTAATACAAACTTTGCCTAGGCATTATGTATAATGCCAAACGTAAATTAGGAAATATGATAAAAATAAACAAAATTGGGTACCACCTATTACCAACGATTTTACTTATCGTTTATCGTAAATTCGCGTGCTGTGTGTACAAGGTTTAACGCAATTAAGATTATTGAGATTATATATTAAGAATATTGAACGTACTCATAATTGTATTACATTATCGTCATTCTCGTGTCTCGTCGTGGTGTGGCATAGCTGCATAGGTATGGATACGAATGATATAATGTCAAATTTTTATAACGAATTATCGGAAAATCGTAAAAGTTTGGCCAATAACACGTTTTTTATCTGATAAACAATATAATGACTCATTATTAATGAGTTAATAGAAATTATTTTAAAACTAAAAGGTGGACATAAGAAAATACAGCCCAAAGACTTCCGTTTAATCAAAAGGTAAGTAATTCATGTTACGTAATACACACACAATAGACATATTTAGTGTAGGCCCTAAATTACTAAATAAATTAAGAACAATTTACTGAGTTAATAAACTGAATTAAGTAATTATAATAATAATATCAATAATAATATAATAACGTTAAATAATTTGTTTTTTACTTTACCTGAAAAAAAAAATTGACATTTTACATTATATGTAAAATAATATTGAAAATCCTATATTTTATTCACATTGCCTAAAACCGGTCGGCAATATGCATAATACCTAGTCATTTTGCAAAATACCTGAATTATCCATATTGCCGGTAACATATATAATATATGCATCTTTATGTAGGAGAGTATGGTGGAACGGTCCTTTGAATAGTGTACCGTTATAGGTTGAACTCTCATTATTTAAATAATTATATTTTCCGTGCACTTGCCGAGGAGGGTGGTTATTTATCAGTTTGAAGAACATAACATTCTAATATGCGATGCACACCATTATACAATACGATGTACAAAAATAGTAAAAATTATAAAATATACAACTTAAACAGATGCGTTTAGACGTGATATTTTCATAAGCAATATATTGTTATACTTCGATGTACATTATGAACTCGTAGCGTGCCACAAGTTATCGCCAGCCATACTCTACAATAATCCCGTTCTGTAATATTATTGAACTTTTTTAACTCTTTCGTCGCGATTACACTATTTTACAGTAACTCATGGCCAATCGTATAAATAACTGTCTAGCGCAGTCTTTTTTTCTCGACAGTTTAATAATAGCGTATAATCCGAGATTTAAATTGCACGTTTTGAAACTATCTGTAGACTGGTAACAATAATGACGAGATCGTTACATTATTGTGAAAATATAGTATAAGGTCGTTCGAGTCGTACACCAATATAATAGAAACAATTGCGCTGACCTACAAACATTTTTCCATATTTTGACTTTGAATGTTGTTGAGTTATAATTTAAAAAAAAAAAAAATTATTTTCTTCTATTAGTACATTATATGTTATATTTATTATTATTTTTATTATTTTGTCACACTTGTACGTCATGACACAACAAATGAATATATCTATCGACTATCAATAATATACCTAATATGATCACTCTATAACCGTTTTAGATCCGATTATCGTGTTTTAGTGGTCTATCTCTATATAATGTTATCTTATATTTAATTCAACAATGAAAACTATGGAAAATATTTTCCCACTCTTGTTTTTCTTTTATTATTAATCGACCCACCGTAGTTACTATTTTAAATTGTAATTAACTCTTATTTTAATTGTTTGGTTTTTGGTTTAAACGATAATATTCCGACAACAAGCATTTATAATTTATCTACACCAAAACCTAACATGCTACTGGAATAGATTATAATTAAAAATCCGAGTAATAGGTTTTGATTTCAAAGTAATATCTATGTATATTACTAATATTATAATAATTATTAGGTTTGTAAAAATATAAAATACAAGTTATAAGACTGCCATTGTTAGTTTTCCGTTCCATAATTATATTTATACATTATATTTTAATTAAGTTTGAGTATTATAAATGTATAAGTATTTTTTTTAGTATATTATCGCTGTGAGAAATATCTGTATAAGGTTTGCACGTCGTAATACAAATTATAATGACTTGTATATAATATCATAGTGTTGCAATTATGTATAGGCACTGAGAATCAGACTAGTTGAATATACCGGTAATGAATTATGATTGTATCCACTAATCGATAACATTTTCACTTGTTAAAACTAAAATCCCTTGCATAACGTCGAAGGTTTATTTGCTGGCACCGAAGCGAAGTATTTACTACCTGCGAATACGGCCGAGAGAAATTGATTGTAATAAAAATAAAAACAGTTTGGAAAAATATTATGACTATACATGTCGCTCGAGTCAAGATGACGAATTACTATTCTCAGATCACGGACACACTGACGGAGAGAATTCTAATTATTTTGAAAGGGTAAAAAACTTTGAAGGATAATGTACACAATCTCATTTTTCGTGTCAGTTTCCGAAATGTAGACATAGTGCTTATTAAAAAGTGTTATCGCTAAATTGTCGTAAAACACTAAAACATATAGGTCGTGAATTGTACATGATATATTATGTTCGATAATTTCGAGTATTTTTCGAGGAGATTACAATACCATTACAACAACATCGAATCGATCAACTTAGAAAAAACCAAAACGTAACATTTTTCCGATTGGCAATTTTATTTTGAACAATCAACCCATGGCAGCATGCGAGTACGGTTTTAATTGTTGCACCAAATAAGAAAGATGTCGTTAAGCTTGGATATCGCTTGCATAAATTAATACAACATGTACACACATCTATAATAATATATTATACCTACGTGAAATTGTGTTTGGTAGGTTAAGGGTAATCTCCGGCATTATTCATTCTATAATCATGCTGTTTTAGATTCTGAACGGAGTAATGAATGTATTGATTTTACAATAATGTGTTTTTTTTGTTTTTTTATATTTTTGTGTCTGTCATCACGTTTTGGGGCAGTAAAAATGTTTCTATTTCCTTATACAGCACTTTTTCTGAAAGGAAAGTGAATATAGATGATACTTGATTTGATCAAAAATGAAATTTTAATAATACTTTTAAATGCATTAGGGAAAACCATAAAAAAATTACGGAAAAACGGGAATTTTTACGCAAAACACGTTTTGACGAAATACAATTTTTTTAAATTCTCTTACGCAAAAACGAAAAACCTCAAATTACTTGAAATTGTCACCAAATGTCCATACTCCATATTAGCAATTTCTATGCATGTTTAAGTTTTCGATTTTTCTAGGTTTTATTTTTGAAATGTAGATAAAAAAATTTTATTGTCCAAAAACTCTTGAAAATTTAACATAAAGTTCATTACAAGATAATAAAAAAGTTATATATATAAAAAAAAAAACATGTTATTATTTGATCTGACCGTGTAATTATTTTATTCATAGGTATGTAATATGTTAATTTATTTGTAGGTATATTTAAAGGTAAACTTAAATGCTGTGTTGAGTATGAATTTAAAACTGTCTTAAATATAGCACGAAAGGAAAATCTCAAATCATTTTTATGATCAGCATCAGGCATATTGCAGCTGCAAAGAACCAATGCGATGATCCACTTGGCCCTGGATCATAAATGTTGATGCGAAATTCGCGACCGTCCTCATCATAATCATGCACGATTTGCATTGTCTTCAGTAACAATACGATTGATTATTGGAAATAATATATAGATAACTCGGAGGAGTGTCGACGATAGATCTCTCGATTCAATATAAATGGTGGGAGTAAAAACAAGGTTGCTTGCGTGTAGTAAATAAGTGACGGTATATATTACAGTAATATTACAATAATACAATATATATATATATATACGTGTACCTATAATAGTACAGCAGCTGATATCTGTATATTGTATGTACTATAATTATTATTATTATTATTATTATTATTATTATAGTGGAGTGTATTGCGCGGGCCGCACGTTCAACGAAATAATAACGACGTCTCGTTAGACGACGACGATCAAACGATGTACACGTGGCGGCGAGGGGGCATGGTCCGGGGGTTCGACGAGGCCCCGCTGCAGCGGAGGGGGCGCTTTTCGTTGGATCTCAATTTCTCGCGAGGCGAACACCACTCGGAACGGGCGGAGAGACCTGCAACTTTGGCGCGGACGCTTCGAACTGTGAATAAATTACCATAACAATTGAAGGATATAACGATTCCTGAGGGCTGTACACAAAAGAGTGTATATAGCTGCTCCGGGGCTGTACACTCTCTCTCTCCGTCACCGTCTTTCCATCTTCATCTTTCTCTCCCTCTGTCCTCCTCGTCACCTCTATATACACACGCACATATACATTATATAGTCTCGTCGTCTCCTATGTATATATGATAATAATAATAATAATAATAATAATAATAATAATGTATACCGTCTACTCGTCTTCGCTCCTCATGCCGGCCAACGAGTATATATATATATATATATGTGTGTGTCTGTTTTCGCGCGCGCTCGCGGTCCCGAGGGAATCAATTCCGGGAATTCGCGCGCACGCTGGCGTCTGCAGACTTGATTAAAAAGGTTTTTGCGCGCGCTCTGCATCTCATCTCGGCCTCGGAGTTTATTTCGGTTTTCGGCAAAACGACGCGACGATAATATTATAATATTCTTTTCTCTCACGTGTATACATTACAATATATTATTGTAATATACATTTATACGCGCCTTATAATACCGATCTCCGGATCTCAACTCCCGCTAGCATGACGTTTTCCCATCGCCTCCGGTTCATTGTTCCCGACGTCTCGGCACGGCGGTGACGACGACATTTCAACGTCAATTGTATACGCGGCCGACGTCGACTTTCGCTGAAAACGTTGCAATTGATAAACGTGTTGGGCACAGAATTTCAAATGGTGGGCGGGGGGCGAGAGAAGAGGGACGCAAGAGGACTCAACCTCTCTTGATGCTTAAAAATCGTCCTTGCCAATATTTATCCGAAAAGTTGGTCTGAGACGTTCAACTGTTTGGTCAAGATTACGTAAAATTTTAAAAATTACATACTAATAATCGGTTATGGTACAAATTTGACAGAAAATTGTTTTGTTATCATCATTCATCACTTACTATATAACTGATAACGTCTCGTTGGCATGTGGTCGATCTTTGTCGATATTTCAGAGGTATATGATTTTTCATACAACAAATAGCCTACTAGTATTAAATATTATATTAATTATAAACGAATCACTAATTAGTAAGCGAGTAGAGCAAAATATACGAAACGCCAAAAATGGTTTAGAGGACGTAATATTTCTCAATGCGGTTTTTTTTTTTTTTTTTGCCACTTTATTCCTGCATGTTGTGAACGTACAACAACATAGTCCTCTCCCGTCGTCGAGAAAATGAGTATAATAATATACATGGGAACGGGATACATTGATCGCAAAGGCGAGGCGTCTCGCTTAGGCAACCTCGGTGACTTCTGGGAGTGTTTCCGCTCGGTCACACGATGCGCGTATGGTCGCTGCTCCAGGAGACCAGGACATTATACTATAACAATAATATTATACCGCTGTGGTAGATATAGGTTACGTTATTGCCATCATCGATATTGTAGGTAGATATATCATCGGTCTCGGTAAAAAAAAACCGGCAGAGGAGAATTCGGAAGAAGTTGCACTGTAACCGAGTGCGGAGTCAACTGCGGACCACGGTCGATCAACTCACAACTTTTGTGGTTCACCAAGACGATAAACGAAATAAAAATGTAAGATGTTTCTAAAATTCACCCACGAATATAAATGAACATTCAGCATGAATGAGTACCTCACGTGTTAATAATTTGTGTACTGTTTTATGTAAAAGATCGATTTTTTTTTTTTTTACGTGTAACGCAAGTGGAGTATATTACTATGCGCTCAACCAATTTTCTTTTGGCAACAATTATTTTTGTTTATTTCATGGAAGTTTGTCGAAACATTGTAATAATTATTATAATAATATATTGTATTAATTCATTTTTGTGTTCTTAATGTTTTCAATGATATGCATGCAAATCATGTTGTAATTGCTTGCGGCCTTTACATTTTTATTATCTTATTGACTCCTGTATTGTGTTTGTTGAGATTTATAACGAATCAAAGTTAAAAACTCGCATGAAAAAAAAATATATAAATCTCAATAAAAATAATATATTATCGTCTTTCGAACGTCATACATTTCTTATCGCATGGTCAGACTAATAAACGCATACAGAGATTATAATAAAAATAATTTTTTCTTTTTTTTTTTTCACTGAAAACTAGTAATTCTGACGTCTAAGAAACTGCGTATATTATGTATAGCTTGCCAGTACTAAATAAATAGTTTCGTCCGCATTTTCAAGCATGTAAAACACCATTATATAATACCTATTTATACACAAACATTTATCAATATAATAAAGTCACCACTACATTATTATACCTGTAATACCTGTAAAGTTGTTTTCGTTACAACCATAAAAGAAAAAAAATCATATTCTCTCCGCGAATGCTTTTCCATCAGTAAGCCAAGTATACTTGATATTTATAACTCACACTCAATGCAAATTTTTTAACATTTTTGAAATGTTGAAATCCATTTTAACGTGGGTGTAATATAATATATATGTATAATGTACTAACACGTTTGTTTGGATATATCAACGATAGTAGTAATAATCCTAAGAATGTACTTCACAAATTTTATTTATATTATGTCAAAAATTATTATTATTTTATTTCGTTTTGAACAAGTTTCTGGTGCAATAATATACAATAATTAGACGGGACTAATACGAATTTCCGTGCAAGACGTCGAGTTATATAGAGTTTGTTAAAGAGCAACAATTTAAAAAAATTTAACGGCTCAATTAATTACAAATATTAGGTATTAAAATTAATAATACCCATTTAGACAATTTATTGTGGTATCGGTTAACACGAAGATTTGACCTCCAGTGGAACAAATATTTCGTATGGTGTAGAGTCGAAAATAATTACTCGAGAACTAGCTACTGCAATGTTGACGTACAGTAAAATTATATACACAGCCACGTGCAGTGAACATAGCTGCTCGAATAAACACATGTATTTGCCAGCAGCCCTACTTCGATACTCTTTTCTACTGTATTTAAAATGTATTCAATGAAATTAAGAAGACTATAATATAAGATACCGTAAGATGTTAGACCGACTTGCTTGTCTAAAAAGAGATGGCCGAAAGAGTGATTTCCGTCTGAATAAAATACGACTTTTTGTGGCAAGAGGTATCGAATCCATTTGAATGATATATATTATTTTTCTCCAAGACAGCTCTGTGTCGAATAAATAATTAATCGATTCATTGCTGCTTATTAATTAACCGGCACTGCAGCAATAACGACAATATTGTTGTAAGCATGTTCGACGAAAGCGTTACCCAAAAATAACCCTTTTCATTCCAGTGTACCGATATACATGCACGACGACTACATATAGGTAGCTGTATATTCTATTATATACATTTTTGTCGCATATTTCAAATCGTGATCATGTACGTACCGTATAATAATAATATATACAATTTACGTAAACATACATATATGTGTATGTATGTACACACGCCAGCGTATATTATTATGATACAACGTCGTCGTGCGTTCTATGCGTCAAGAAAACATTATTTTACGATGAAATATTAATTAAATATTCTACCCGCATTAATTACGAAACTGATAAAATAATATAAAGGGTCTGTATACTGTCGTGTAGGCATGTGTGCATTTTTTACATTCCTCCTCGCGTCGAGTTATTGTCGGTCTTCGTGTGTGCGCAACTCGCAGCATACCGCGCGTCTCTCTTTGTCGGGTGACTTTTTTCCTCAGTTCTAGTCGATTAATTTTTCGGTTTTTTTTTTTTTTTTTTTTGTCACCAAAAGTCTCCATGAGTTGATATTTGTACATATACACAAACACACACACACACACACACACACATGTATGTATAATATACGCGTTCGCTTTTTCAGCACAATTATTTTCTACAAAAATAAATAATAATACAGGCTCTGCTCACACACACACACACACACACACACACACACACGACTGGCTCTAACGTGGCCGGGACCCTATCGGCCCACATCTCGCTGCCTGCCGCCGCCGTCGTTTCTTCTGTGTTTCCAACCGTAATGAATGGCTCGCATTAGCGATATTAATGGTAGCTCGTAATTATTATTTATTTCGAGTAAAGGAAAAAATAAATAAAATACAGAGAAAAGTAAAATAAAAAAAAAATAAAAAAATGAAAATGTACAAACGAAGGGTAAAACGAGGAAGAAAAAAAATAATATTAAATAGATGCGGAGCAAAAGATTTTTAATTAATACGTGTTCGGATAAGCGTATAAACGCGTACACACACTTATGCACACCTTATAGAACCTGTAATATACTACAGAGCGAATGTGGTGATGAAAACGAGTAGTCATTATTCTGCTCGACGGACCGAACGCGAATGTGTATACTAAAACTATATATTATACACTTCGATTTCAAAAGTGGCGCACGAATCGTTTTTTTTTACAGAAAATGTGCACTGTGCAGTTTACCCGCAAATCATGTTTATTTAGTTTATTACAATATTATATGTACACATTTATTTGTTTGTTTCATTATTTGTTTTTTTTTTCGCTCACTCGAACGCGTTTGTCCATACCAACTGATTTTTTTCTTCTCTTTTCTCGCGTAAAACATGAATACTGCATTATGCTATATACCTACGCCGTACGCACCTTTTTTACGTTCAACTCGTTACACGCGGCACTATTACCGGCTCCCACGATTTCCACGACAGCCGAACGGTTGATAAATATATACATAGGTATACGTTTGTCGTGTGCAACTTTTTTTTTTTCATAAAATAATAAAAACATTTATCCGCATCGGAAATAATATTACATTTTCTTTCCCGCGACACGTAAATACGCGTTTACGTACAGTGGGTTATTATAATAATATATAGTTGATACCATGTTAAGAGGGAAATAATCGCCATCAATCAAAACATTATAATAAATAACCGCTACACGCACCGCGATCGTCGTGGAACGCTAAATAATTTTACATCCGTATCGCATTATTTACACATTACGTTGCAATGAAATCACGGTTTAAAATATAACAAGAAAAACACAAATTACTTTAAAAATGACAATTTTCTTATACTGCACCATTCGCCTCCGTCCTGTAAATAATGTTATTTTCTTTTTTAAAACTATTTTTCCTCCGTCGAATATTTACGTTCATAAGAAACGTGTACATCAATCACGGTTTATCGTAGATATATGTTATTGTGTAGTTGTTTTCGTCAACAAAACGGGCAACACATAATTATTTTATTATTTGGGGAAAAAAAACCGATACTTACCTACATGAAATTATAACATTCTTCCGGTCTTCAAAAATCAACACTCTTTCTCTACATAATATGTAATTGGGTCATTCGCTCATTTAATCATTTAAATAAATAAATAAATAAATAAATCGTGATTTTATTTTCACTCGTATACATACATATGTATATATTTTTTTCCTCAACTAAAGATAAGTCTTGCTTGGCGTCACAAAAATGATTAGGATAATTCTACTGCGGTACATTAATACTGGTGTGTTTATACTATTTGTTTTATGATCAAATTGTGATTTTTACGAACTGGTGTGCAAAATGTATTTTACTGCATAGTGCATTTTATTATTAATTTATTGTACAAGATTTTTAGCCGTTACCCGGTTGAATCGAAATCGAGCGATAAATACAATGGAAATCGTATAAAACTGTGGGATATTTTTAAAAACCGTTGGTTATTGTATAATTGAAACCATATAATTATATGCGCAAGTATTCCAAATTAAAAATAATGAACACTCCGTTAATGAAGATAATGATAAATATACGTCTTGGAATTTCATTATTTTAATTGAACGGTTTTATAGATTAATCAATTTTATTATAATACATCGTTTCTGAGTATCTGTGGGTCAGGTTATTTTTCATCGTATTATTTTCTCGTCCGTAGTTCAAAGGAACACATTAATTACATTTTATTCGACTTCGTTTTAACATAATATTTCGTTCAGCCGTCATCCGATTCCACCGAATCCGAGAAACGTAAAAACAAAATTATACAACGAGAAAACAAATACGCGCTTATAACGAATACAAAAAGGATTTTTTTCGCTTTCACTAAGAAATTTAAAACCATCTGATTGTTATATATATTGAATTAAAAATATGATCGTCGATCAAACCCGACTTTGACGTCGATAAAAGATACACTCATAAAACATTTTGATATACGAATAACTATTATAATATTATACGTTATCCTCTGTTATTATAATGTGCGTGCTTTACGGGCGAATAATAATCATGACATTATGCTGTATGTCGTCAAGATATGGAGGGAATAAAAAAATGAAAAAAAAAAAAATCCATTCCGTTTGAATTTTGTCGCACAGCGCACCACGACCTAGGTTGTGTCATAATATATTCAGTATACATAATACAGTATATACATATTATTATTATTAATCCGTCATTCGCGAGAATCGTATACATCATGGTTACTTGCAGCGATCAATTATTTCGAGATTCTAGCGACAGTTCTCACGCGTTGAATAAAATGAAAAAAAATAACCAACCGATTATTTTCAATCTCGAGTCAGGTGTGCTGCACCGGGGAACACCAAAACTATAGGCGGATACCCCTTTACGAACCGGCGCAACAATCACATTCAAGTAATGATGGGGCGAGGGGGAGGGGTATTGAAGTTCCAGCGGTTTAAATTAGTGACGGCCAAAAATTCTTTACTGTGGCCTACACATAGAAGAAAACGATGTATATAAATGAAAAATGCTTAAAGTGTACTTATTCGAATGTCATGCCAGTGTACATACCAAACTTACTCGTTACGTTTGTCTATAGGAAATTATATGTATAATATACAATTCGGGGAATATTTGTTACCAATTAGTATATATATATATTATGTTAAGTATAGCTCGTAGAACATTCGCAGCTAAACGGTCTGGAACAAAAATGAACAACTGCAAGGGTTCTTATGTGGTCACCTCCGCACTGAAAATGTGTTATCGCCAATTTCGGCCTATAATATTGAAGACTGTGTTTCTCTCGACAGTCTCTCTCTCTCTCTCTCTCTCTCTCTCTCTCTCTCTCTCTCTCTCTCTCTCTCTGTATCGTCCCTACATCTATATAACACCTACACAATGGCCTGATTAATCGCGCTCTGAACGACGAAAGTCTATACATGGTTTGACTCGTGGCGTATAACCGACTATCGAAACCGTATATAAGTCGCAAGAGTTTCAATCCACCCGGCCTTAACAGAGGCCATAATAACGGCAGTCAACGATTAAAATAATGTTAATATCGTCGAGTTTTCCAAAAGAACACGCCAAGACGCGTCCTCGAGCATAAAATGTAAGCACTCTGTGTGTGTGTGTTTTTTTTTTCACTTTCTTCATACCCAACTCTGTATATGGATAGACTAGGCAGAAGATTGGCTGTACAACAAGCCTCGTCATTGAACTCTCCTTTTGGTCTCCAGATCGGTGCACACCCTATACGACCACACCCCTTTGGCCAAGCCGATTCGTGCTGGTGAGTTGATCGACAAACACAATAATACAACAATACATCATTGTTTATTGTACTGTGCGCAGGTATTTTGTGTTCTGTTTTAGCGTGTGCGAAGGAAAACGGAAATACCTAGGTGTTACGTACCTAACACGATAAATAAAAGGTTGAAATAACCGTCGGTTGTGCGTGCCATGTGAATCAGAGAATCGCCGAAAAAATTTGCGCACATTACATTATTACTATATAATATTATTTAAACGATGCGGCGCCAGCAAAGGTTTTCTGTCTTTATACGCTCGTTCTGCGCATAGTGTTGCCCGTTTGTCCGCATGGACCGCGTGGTTTTCGCCTTCCGGGCCGACAGAGCGCACTAGAAGGGTGAGTTTTGCACGACTGCGACCCGCAAAACGAGAACGATAAAACCCCGAGCACCTAGACCGTGCAACAATATTATTATATTCAGTATTTTGGCGCAGATTACTATATTATAGTGAACGCAAACCCGCAACGGAATAGTAACATATTTTATTGCGTTATCACTAGGACCAGGAAGTTTATGTGTAAATGCACGTTTTTACCGAGCGTACCAAAAATTTGCCAAATAAGTTACGAATTCGAATCGCAACCTACAAAGTTCAAAAATGAAAATGTCCATATTTTCGCATACTTCGATGGTTTTTACAAATATACGTAAATTCTAAAATAAAACTATTTTATACTGTATCGTCATACAGTAGAGCCTCGATAATCCGGATCCCTGAAAATCCGGTGAACGGTAATCCGGACGGCACATAAATCCATTTGTTCGTAAATACTATAATAAAAGTACCAACTACTCGGAAACAAATTACTCCGACTACTATTATACTTAAATTATATTATTACGAAGTTTTTATTTTGTTCATCAGTATTTTTAAGTTATTTATTGTTTTTGTAATATTGTATGCAATAAATATAAATTTGGAGAAAATAAAAATACGGGAGCCGTATTCTCCGACCATTTATAGTGGGTGCAGTTGATGCAGCACCGGCGGTCGTTATTATAGCGCTAAACGCGATTTGTCCAGATAAGTGGCCGTAGTTTTCGCGCGTCGATAAAATATTATTGTTTTTCCGTTTTCCTAGAATTATATGTCATTTATTTCATGCAATCAGTTGTGTGTACTCACACATTTACATACATGCGTTTAATCCACGTCAATGTTAAGCGAATCAATGCAACGAATAACTTATATATACTTCGATCGTACCTATACGTAACGCATACATTATTATATTATGGTACATTACAATATACACCGGCAATACCGATGCGAGTGTTGTATAGATATATATATATATATATATTTATATGCGCATATTATTATACTGAATGTATATTGTGTTAGGTATACCTATACTAACTGTGCAATGGGAGGAGGGGGAACAGAAAAATATTAAATTTCGACGTTTTGTTTTGAATAACGATTGACATGTTATGAATATTATCATCGGGTATACATCACATAATGCGTTACACCTATTTATTGTAGTTGATAATATGGTATATTATATACATGTATACACTCATTGGCGTACACCGTATATGGTTGTATACTTGTTCTGCATTCCAAACCAACAACATACTTAATGTTTTATTGTTCGTTGTACTGTATACTCGCCCTCTGACTCTTCTTGGACTTTCACCCGACCACTTATAACGCTGGGTTCCAACTCATAAAGAAACGCACGCAGCACATAAAACTATAATTGCTTTAGTTTAACATTACAAGTCATCGACATGTGAATATCACGACTGGTACATGGCAGCCGGCAGTCATCATCCATAAATGTTCAAAAACACTTCGTGTCCCTTAGTCCCACTCGTCGAGTGGAAATATTACGAACGAGTGAAATGTACACCTAACTAGCCGACGACTATTTGCGTTCATCATATGGTAAAATCATGTAGTACATTTTGTGTAAATATTTAATAAAAACACCGATTCGGTAGATACGTAGGTATTGATCGATATTAGGGAAACTGTTCATTTTACTCGTTTGTGATGTGCATAGGACATATTCATATGCCAATGGTGTATATTGTAATATGGCACCGGCAAAGTTTTGGATCCGGCAATCTATGATAGTACAAGGAGCCATTTTCTTTTTTAAAAAAAGTTACTAAACCATGATGTTCAGAGAGCCGCACAGGTTTGAAAACCCCTTTTTTTCGTAGTCGTAGTTGTAGAAATATTATTTCATTGAGAAATTATTGATAGGCATAATAATATTAAACATAATATAATACAGAAAATTAGAAACTATAGAAAAAATGTATTTCAGTAATTCATTATTAATACATTATTATTATTATTTATACATTTATGATATTGTATTATTTAATTAAACACAATAACACACAAAGATAAAAGTAAATTATCTTAGTTAGTGGAATTGTTGATAGTGAATTTCTGCGCACACTTTCTATAAATCTGGGGAGTAATCTATAATTTTCAACTTCAAACAAGTATCAAGACTGATATCACTATTAAATAAATATTTTCGTATCACAAAGAAAAGGTTCCCGACCATAGATAATAATTTATTTTCTAAGTTCCCGACCAATGTTATGGATAAAATATTGTTTTATTGTTACCTGAAATCAACATAATTATTAACAAATTCAGAAATATTATCAGTTATCACTATAATACGTATAATATAATTTATATTTTACGGGTCTCAATATACTGATACATTTTCAAAGAGCCACAGATTGCATGTTAAGGAGCCGCTGGTTCTTGACCCATGGTTATAGAACATTTAGAAATTTTATGGAACGCGAAAAATGAATAGAAAAAAAACATTATAAAATTTATATAACGACTAGGTGATCCGTTGAATACCGAACCTCAAGCAATGTATAAAACTAACGTAGGTACAATTATATTTCAGTGTATCTTAATAAGTATATTTATATTCTACTACATAATATATTTAAATTGATAAATATGTATGTAATTGATTCGATCAAATCTAAGTTCTAATCCAGTATAATATTTTGAACACTAATATGTATACAAATGATAGATACGATGAAATATTATTTTAATTTTCTCTCCACTTAAATATTTTGGGAACCCGACAAGAATGACTGAAATCTGAAATCTTTATATTTCTGATCTTATTTTATAATTTACTAAAAAGTATTATTATGACAATCGGTGTTTCATTATAAAACATAGTATTACGAACCTTACAGCAATCCAGCAGTGTACGGGAACTAGACAAAGTTTTTTTTTTTAAAAGGCACATGCAAAACAAAATGTGATATCAAAAAATGTTTGGGTTAAAAAAAAAATATATATATGTAATTCAAATTAATATAAATGCATATAATATAAATAAATAAACATGTTAAAAATGATTGATATTTTTCAATTAAACACTATTTAAATTAAATTAAATTAAATTCATGTTTCACCTAACTTAGTTCTAAAATTCATGCTTTACCTAAATTAGTTCTAACACTTCTAATATTCTATAGAAATCCAAGAAATTCTGTAGGTTGTCTATAGGCTCACTAGGCATTATTTAAAATATCATTAAAGTTTAATACATTGCCAAATTGATTGTATAGAATGCCGATGTTCAATACATTTCCGGTAACATAATATATACTTTATGACAAAGAGTGTGACATCTAGTACGAATAGTATGTTTTTGTTATATATAATAACATAGTGAAAATGTTAAGGAGTGGATTGGGTTTTATTTAAATGTTTATGCTATTATAATTAAATTTCAAATACATCATAATATGTACGAATAAGAATTTGTCGTAAAAAAAAAAATAAAATAAACGAGAAATTCGCATAAAAATAAAATATAAATATCAGTATAATACAATATATTATAATTTACTTTCCCTTTTTACTTCATATTTTTAGATTATTCGACTATCTTATGTGACGTGTTGGTAGAAAAATATTTGACAATGTTCTGAATAGGTGTATTGTGTTGTACAATACACATTGAAATACCAAACGCATGTATAGTAGACGAATAATGTAATATTAATGTTTAAAATATCATCAAGATTATGAAGTGTCGTAACAGACGCGTTTTATCATAATGTCTTTCATGTACTACTGCGTTAAAACAAAAGAATCAAAAAACGTTTTCATTTCTACAACGACAAATTGTATTATTGTAACTGTCATGGTTTATAATTTTTTCATGATTTCCCGGTTATCCGAAATTGCACACCGTGAAAAATTGATTGTCCATGGTAAAAACAATACTTGGTGGATTTAATACTGATATAGATCCAAAAGAGTTAAAATTTAAATACTTAAGATTGTAAGATATTGTTATTTCATAAAACATATTACAGATTAAAAAAATATTTTCTACAGGTCTCGAAAATATCTTATTTTACTAATACGTATATTATAATTTATATGAACCGGTTACTTAAGTGTATACCTAAACTATCATTGGGATAATTTTTCAATTTATTCGTTGTAAAAACCTATTTTTTTCTAGAGGTTAGGATACCGCATACTTTTGATTTCACATTTTTAAGCGGAATATTTTCAAATATCGTTGATGGATAAAAATTGAAAATCTCACTGGAATAATTTATAAGCGCGTTAATCATCCTCAAAGCCACTTTGGTGTTTTTCCCAACGGGTCTAAACCTGTCGGTTTTTATCGTATGTATAAAATATGCAATAAATATTTGCATAAGTTTCGAGTTTTTGATTTTCCTTTATAAGACGTAATAATGTTTGGGTCCGTGCGAAAATTACAATCTCTCTTGCACTCTATTGTTACAGGTATCCTACCGGAAAGTCAATTTCTCGGGCATGGCTGGTGGCGCTACATGGCCCCAGTAGAATGTACCCTCGTACGTCGAGCACGCACGGATTTCACGTGCTCGGCTGCGACGATGACTCCGATTCCGACGTTTGCAATTAATTCGTGTCCGCATCAACAGCGATTGATGTGTGGTGCGTTGGCGAATAGGCGTTTTGATATACCGGTGCGAGTTTGCAATTGTATGTATGTGTGTATGTATGTGTGTGTGTGTGTGTGTGTGTGTGTGTGTGTGTGTGTGTGTGTGTGTGTGCATACAGTTATACACTATATGGTAACAGAGTTACAGCGTTCGCCAATTAAAGGCACTTGTCACACTTGTCAACGTCCGTCGCCGCTCAATAACGGACAGAAAATACGGTTTGATCGATGGTTCAACGAATCGCACGATTTTCAATGACTTTGTACGGAACGTATTTGCGTGCGAGTGTGAGTATGTGTGCATGTGTGAGTGAGTTTGTGTGTGTGTGTGTGTGTGTGTGTGTGTGTGTGTGTGTGTGTGTGTGTGTGTGTGTGTATGTGTGTGTATGTGTATGTGTACATGTGTGTTTGTGTGAGAGAGAGAGAGAAATATCCGAATATGTGATCTGAACTAAATATATACATAATATTCGATTGTTATGTTGTCATCAAACTTACTGATTATTGTAAAAATAGTTTGTAAATATATACTTGTAAATAAAAAAAAATATTCGATTGTACTCAACATTTGAGCGAGTTGTATTTTATTTAATAACACCGTGTATGTTCATATACGATTAGGTTTCGATTGTATTATTATAATACACTCGTAATGCACCTAACTCCGTTCGTTCATATTATATGGAGTTGCACTGGTGTACGTACGTATACGATGAGCTCTACGGGAATTAATATTCGTCGACGAACCAAAAAACTCCAAAATCCAGCAGGAAACCCGAAAAAAGAGTCATAAACACTGAAACTCTGAAAATCCGCCAGATAATCAAACCAAAGCAAAGAAAAACTTGGACATCGGCCGGCAGTCGCAGTAAACGCCCACGGAAATCTTATTCGTCGTAATTAATTTATGCTTTTAAGATTTCGTTTATAATTTTTATGGATAAGTGCAGTTTTTAAAAGTGTTTGAGTTTTAAACCCTTCTTGTCTCCTCATCGTTTTCAGAGTCTAGAGTACAATGTTTTTTTTTAAAAAAACACACGTGCATTTATCCACGCCACGAAATTCCGAGTCAATCGGGTTTCTTCAATAATCGTCACCTATACTTCAACGAAAACCGTTGTTCGTGACTTTTAATAAGTATGTGACTGCATACAAATTGCGTCCCTAAATACAAAAATATATATCGCGACAACCGAGTTGCGTCCACGGATTTTCACCATTGATTCCGAGTTGCGCCCCAAAGAATAACAATTATTGTTATTCTATTTCTATAATATATTTGGTGATAAACGCTTAAAGTTACGCAGACTTCGAACAACTCAGTGACAAACTCAGCTATTTCAGATTTTTTTCCTAAAGTAATACGCAAAGGTTGTAGATTTTACGTAGGATATTAAATCTGGAGGCAAAATTCAAAGTGTTGATCTGTCTTCAGTTTGTAAAAATAAATAAGAAATTAGAAAATGTTTGAAAAGTGAAATTATTTTTGAAGCTTGAATTTAACAAACAAAGGATGTAGACAAAGAAGATTTCATTAAAAATACTATGATTCAATAAGAAAATAAAATATATAACATCTTGAGTCGAATTAAAAATTTAAAAAATCGACCATCTTATAAAATCAATAAATACATTTTAACCACACAATTTCTATATTACAGTTATTTCATTTTAGAACAATAAACAATTTAATAATTAAAATGTTTAACTACGCTATTTAAATAAATTTATATAAATGACAGTCTTCAGCCTACAAAAGTGCGAATGAAAATATGCATATGTAAATTTTTAACCAGGACACAGCTTGTCGTGACAAAACCGTGGTCGCAACTCAGATGACGTGTCGTGATAAAACCACGGACACATCTCGGACAAAATAATATTGATGGACGAAATTTGAATGGACCAGTGTACGCATGATATAACTTATAATCAAGTGTGAAACTATAATAATTTCGGGTACTTATCGGTTATCGCGACTATTCGGTAATAAATAAACTATTATGAAAACTAGGAATAAAATTCAAAATTCAAAATTAATAATTAACTCTTTGTTAAAGGAAATGCTCCGACATGAAATTTAAAATGACTAAAAATGGATTTTCGTGCTTTTGACGTCACACGAATTCAGCCAAATAACTGTCTAGGTGTTGACAAGCCGTTTTTGTTAACTTAACACATATGATAAGTACAAACAATAGTGTATGTGTAGAATAGAATTATCGTTTTAGTTAAGTAAAATATATTTTATTCGAATGCAATACACTGTCATATAAATATTATACGTTAAGATCGGTATCGCGTTTAAATGTTATTCATCGATTCTGTTATGATGTAGCAAACAGTCCCCTCTTCGTTGTTCTATAAAGTGAAAACCCAATACGTTAGGACATTTTTTCTTGTACCTGCAATATGTCCAACAATAGTGTTTTGATTTTATTCCATATTTATTCAACGCATATACACGTCCATGTTAACGAAAACGATCGCTGCGCGATAACTGAATTCGCTTCATTATTATAATTTTTTAACCATTTTTACATACTAGGAATTTCAATATAGGACGTTTATTGAATAATCTGCATTGACGTTTATGAATTTATATATATATATATACAGATGAAATAAATCAGCATATTATTACACACTGATTTGTGAAATAATTTACATAACAATAAATAACCGTATGATTATATTACCTAATAAAATAATAAATGTAGGATTTTTTTCTTTGAAGTTAGAAGATGAAGTTCAAATATTCAACAAAATATTCAAAACCCCTACCTATGTATTACCTATATTACGTATTATAACTCATTTTTAAGATAAATTATCTTCTATCATAGAAATATTCCTGTTAAAATTGACTCGGACTACAGGAAAAAAAATATATGGAAAAATGAAAATAACATATGAAATAACAATAGTCATCGTTACTATATAATAGGTACAAAAATAAATTAGGGAAATACGTTTGATAACATATGTCTAGTCAAAAAGAATGAAAGCGAATATTATTTTTTGTATTTTTTGTTAATCCCGTTATACTTTACAACGTAACAAATTGCATTTCCGTCGGTTCTGACGTGTATTACACTTGGTGTGATACTGTTTTATTTTCCACAAAATCTACTAATTGTATTCGATGGGTATCGAAAAAGCAGTTAAATAATTATGACGATATTACTACTATCCACAGAAACAATTCATTATTGAGGAACATAAATTTTATTAGGTACTACGTTAAAATCGATTTGTATAATACGCAAATCAACGTGAGAATCGAATATACTATTTTCAAATGTCATTACAAGTTATAAATAGGTACTTACACTGCAATTTCGTGGAAAAACGGCGAATGAAAACGCATAAGCACTGAAGTGAAACAATAATATTCAGTAAGTATTCTCGGCACACGATGCATGGTATAGTAAACATATTATTATTAAGTTAGGAGAGCAACAATATTACACGTAATGATACTAAATCCTGGATTAATGCCTTGCGCAATATTCCGTTTAATCCTAGATGCCCACATTACAAAGCTGTTGTGATAATTAAAAAAAATCAAATCAAATCAAAAGACTATTGCTCGTACGATATATTATATAATATGTAAACGCGAATTTAAATTGCTTTTTTTCAGAAATTTTCACGACGTAAAATATTATTATTATCTCAGACGGGTGTATAGTTTTAAAAATCTCGAGTACACATGTTACCTTAACAAAACTAGTCAGATGATCCTCACCCTCTTATCGCTTTTTATAAGATGTTACGCTATTAAATAATTTATAATAATATTGATAATATGTTACTTATATTCAAATATTATTATAATCAATGCGTACGTATAGATTACATCCACTCTTTGGACATTGAGTAGCATAGGAACTGGCCGAGTGTTTTGATAATAAAAAATGCAAATAGTCTCACACAATTATTTTCCATTCACAAACAAATATATAATATTTTTTAAACATTCTCGTCCCTTACTACTCGCATAATAATATATCAACCACCGTCATATTATTATGCATAAGCAGTGGAATAGTCCGTTTTAATGATTTTATTTTTTTTATTTTTTTTTTAACTTTTTTTCGCTTTTACGCCAAACGCACGCGGGTTCCAATCCGAACGCGTATACATATACCTACAAAGACGTTATAGAAATGCGTATATACAAACCGGCGGCGGTGGCACAATGAAGCAAAAACATATCAAGTACGGGCTATCTTTGGCGAAAAAAGTAAAAATAAAAATATGAAATTGATATCAATAAGAGTCGACAGAATGGCAGGACCCGTCACAGCAGCAGCTCTCGTCCATTTCATCCGCGCAAAACGCTTTCTTTCCTCTCGCCACCCCGCTCATCCGACCTACTGTGCTCGCACTCGTTTTCTATTCTGTTCCTTGCCGCAGTCGTTGCGTCAGAACACACACACACACACACACACACACACACTTATATTCGAGGGTATGTGTGGGCCTGTGTGTGCATGTGTACCCGTGTGTGGGTGAGTGTTTGCCACTGAACTTTTTACGATTCCATCAATTTTATTCATCCCTTGCAGTGTCCCGCCCGTCCGTCGTCCACCGATCTTTTTACGTCCACCGTTTCGCACAACAACCCCTGGCGACGCGGTGGCGGTGTGACAGACAGACAAGACCCTTCTCTTTCGGGTGGGTTTCTTTTTTTTTTTTTTTTTCCATAAAGCTCAGCGGCGTAAGTGTACACAAAAGAAAACCCCTTCGAAATATTTTCGCCGCTAAACACAATAATTGAAAGATATATACGTACGTATAGTTATATAAACCTTTCATTCAACTAAACTCGCAATGCACCTTCACACACACGCACGCGGATATATGATAACAGTGCTGTACACGTACAAAAGCAGCAGTATACCCACGAAGCCACTGCAGTGGTGATGCAACTCGTTTATATTTTATAAAATATACACGTCAACTCCGACTGTATCTATACCGTTATCTCAAGCGTTAAGGTTAAATTCTTTCGTATAAAGGATTCTTCAAGTCGAACGTTAACGCGATTGTTATACGCCGGAGCTCACCGTTATACGACATGCGCAGTCAAGTACATATTACAAGGATTTTTATCGTTCTGATCCCTCAAAAGCCACCCATTAAGCCACGTTGACGCTATTTCATCTCATTTCACACTTAAAGTATAATAATACCAACAAAATCTAACAGTTTCAAAATATCGTTTTCAGAAAAATTACGAACGCCCTGACTTTTGTGTCCAACTATACACATTACATAAAAATTTCGAAATGAAATCTGTATTAAAAGGAGCTGCACATTTCTACAAACGCTTCCATAATCACTTATTAAACCACCAAAACTCATTGATAAAGAACCTATATACCCAAGCTATACCGGGAAACTCAGGGCATCGTCTTAAAAAGAACTGGTGCCATAACTTGTTAAAAATGGAAAAAAAATATTGATCTAGACTCTAGATATCGTTAAATTCCCAGATAGGTGATTTCTTATTTCAAAATAATTCATTTTTGAATACATCAAGTATGTTTATTATGCTACTATATGAAGAGATTATATTATATACATAAAATTAAAATTAAAATTTCATACTTATCACTTCAGAATAAAATAATGCGCAATGCGCAGTTATTATAATATTTATTGAAATTCCAAAACTGTATACAATGCAAAATCCAAGCGTAACCCCACTTGTTTTATATGGTAGCTTTTCTTAATTTTTTTTTTTTTCTATGTATTTACACAAAACATGTTGACAGAAATATCATCGTCGTATCTATATCGATAATAATTATTGTAGCAGGTAATTGTTTTCTTTGGTAAATAACATTGCATTTCTCTAGGCATTATATACTAACAGTACATAAAATGAATTATATATTCTACACATATTATTATGATCAAAATGTCTATTTATAACGCGTGTTCGAAAAAAGTAATTTTTACGGTACCTACCTACGCGTATATTGACCCGAAACTTCAACGATTTAACGATAAAAACAATATAGTATATAGTATTACAATAATGATATGGATCGAACATTTTTCCGACGTTTGACCTAGCTCTACGGCACACGCTTAACAATAATACCTATTTCTCTATTGGCCGTTACGAGATTGAATCCGAAAAAACATTACTATAACATAGGTACAGTCGGGTTTGTTGTACTATTTATACTCAAGCGCATGAATATTATACAACTGAACTATGGTTATTATTATATAGTTCGTGTATACATATTATATGCATATTTCAATCGTTCGAACCGTTAGTCCCCCCCCTTTACCCCTGATGAACTAGTGCGAGAATGACAATAATATGATAATATAACTTGATCGGTCGCGATAGTAAAACATGTGTTCGACGTGTCGATACATAATAATGTAGTACAAGCTATGTACAGTGTACCCGGCCTTGCTCGGGGTGTGTGCAGTATAAAATAGGAGTGGATTTAGAACAAGAACTCTATTCTTTGATTACGGATAGTTGACGTTATCGTAAAAAGTTTGAAACTCAAAAACGTATTAACAAAATAATGTACTGATTTTAAAAACGGGTACTATTATAGTCTTAACGCAATGCCCTTCTGTGAACAATGTGCAAAGACCATTGCCAGTCGAAAGGAGACAACTATTATCGCTAGAGCTGACCATCTGGAGCATGCAACTAACGTGTCGCCACGCAAAGGCTTGACGTATAAAACAGACATTATTCAGTGAATTAATTCCCCGACAGAGGTCTGCTCTATAGAGTCGTTTCACTCTCAAACAACTGACTACGATATTGAGCACTGGATGTTGGAGAGTGAGTTTTGATCATACCTAGGCAAATGTTATATTATTTCTTACCTGATCACGATATCGAGTACTAGATAAGAAAATAATATTATTACACCGTCTTAGTACCTTTTCAAAAGTAGATCGTCTAAAAAAATATTTTATCAAAACTTGAGATATCAATAAAAGGAAAATGTCAATAAAACATAACTTCGAAAAATAAAATACCCAATCAAAAACGAAATAAAAGGTAAAAACCGGTATAATCTTTTAAAATGTAAATGTAACATAAAATCTTGTCCGTGTGGAAAATAAAATGGTAATTACATCGCGGCCTCCACTAACCCGTGAAAACGACAGCACTACCGTTAACCCATGAAAGCGACAGTCCTGTTCTCGACTCGGTTGCTTCCTCGAGTATACATCATGCGTTGCCGAATCAGCGTCTTTCGGTGGTGACGGGTACTGGTGTTTGTTGTTACTCATGTTTGCGTGATTTTGAACTATGTATATATTCTTTAAAATTACGATGACGTACAATGGCTTAAGTTATTGTTATGCATAAATTGAAATAATGCTTATTCGCTAAAACTATAATGACCCATATATTAATAACACAACATAATTACATTAAGTTGTATGTGAGAAAATCCTATTGTATAGTACGGTGATAATGAAATTTGCTTTTCCCAAAGTGTACCCTTGCACTTTATTAATATTATTTGAAATTAAAATAAACAACCACAAATGAAAAAGATTACTATTTCATATACTGGATGTTCATTGTAATATATGACGTATATGTATGGAAATAGATAAGCGGCTTATCCGCAAATTTAATGAGACGTGCTTAATGAGACATGGATATTGTATTGTATTATAATTGATATACATATAATAACTATGGAAACTATGGAAATACGATTATAATTCGAAAATGTTTACATATATATATATATATATATATATATATATATATATATATATATATAATGAACACGTAGTATAATATATACAATAAGGATACCACATAGCACGTATAATGTAGTTCTAATAATGGACGCCCTAAACGATAGCGATTTTCTAGCCCGCGCGTGAGATTTCTCGTCATGCAACTTGTGTATTATGTCGTACAATAATCTCTCGTGACGACAACGGGTGCAGTCGCTATTATTGGCACGTGTGATTTAGCGTAGTGACAAATTAATTACACCGCCCATTCGCGGGGAATCATTAATCGAACGTCTGTGTGTGTGTGTGAGTGATGGGTGTGCGTCCTACACATGCCATTGGTAATACGTCATGTGCGTGTGAGTTATATTATAAATTATAATGCATAATATATACGTGTACACAGGGTGTTTCGCGTGGCGCTTATACTGTTATCGAAGTATTATCATCATTTATACAGCTATACGATACGCACAATTATACGTATGCTGCAATTATTAATAGTGAAGATGTATGGCTTAAAGGTTTGTATTACATTATTGTCAAGTTTCCATTGCTTTGTTTATGATTTTGATTTTTACGATAACATCTATGTAAGAATAGCCGCTCCTGTGTGACTTGCGAAAAAAAATACACAATTTAAATATTTCTATAGCTATTGAGATAACAAAATATAATATACTGCAGATAGTCCGCAAATTATTATCTATTAAGGTGTATACACTCTTGCGGGATACCTTGTACACACATGTTATGTTCCACAAGAACAACGCGTCATCTCATTAGGTTCCCGAAAAATTTGACACAACCGATTGGTACTATTATATGCGCACAAATCGGTGTATACGTACATTAGTTTAGTACATTCGACGACGGCCTATGTGTTGTACACGACGTAGTATGTGTATCATGTAATATTATAATATAATATATATCGTTGACGCGTCGCACTAAATATATTATACGAAAAGGGCGTGAAAAAAAAAAGGATTATTGCTGTGGTTTTACATATTGTGTATAATATAATACATAGCAGCCCGCGCAATGCGCGTACATATTACACGCGGATCGGGGTTTAACTGCACCAATGTTGTAATTTATTGTTATATTATTATATATCGTATCCTTTTTTTTTTTTTTTCTAATGATTTTTATTTTTATTTTTTCTCTCCACCACCGGTCGGACTCTTTGTCGTTCGCGGGGAAACCGCGACATTTTCGGGGCGGCGACCGGTGTGATTGATTGATGGACGGGATTTTTGCGAATGGTCGTGTGCACGCCACCACCGCCACCTCTTGCGCGTACCCACCCCGTCCCGCGATACCACAAATATTCTATATACGTATATACCTACGTGCGTCCAATAATATGGTAATAAAAAAAAAAACCAACCCGGTGCATTTATTCGACGCTAATGGAGACGTCATTGCGTGCGTTCGAAATCTACTTCTCCTCCTCGTCCGAATTATTTTTATTGAAATATATATTTATGCACACACACACACACACACACATATATATATATATATATATATATATATATATATATCATACCGCACCAACGTTTGTAAACAGCTGTTATTCTCTTGTACAATATTATATCCGCCGTGTAGAACTATAAAAGTGTAAAAAACATCGTGTTGCCGACCGACGACGGGATAAAGTCGACGCTATGTACATAATATGTATTATCATAAACACGTGTAGGTGTATTGCATAATAATATAGCTTTCGGGCAAACGATGAGCCGACTGTGACGGCCGCAATGCGGAAAATCGCGGAGAGTTCGAATGCGTCATGACAACAAGAGCGCGGGTAATACGTGCGCGCAAGAATTGCGAAACGATACCTAATAATAATATACTGCAGCAGAAACATGAAGATGACTGAAATGTCATTTCCGTGCAAGGATGTGTGCGAGAAACCCCAATAAATATTTCAAAATCGTACAATCGAACGGTACACATCAGTGGTTAAAAAATCCTTGAGGCCCACTAAAAATCATTAGTGCACCTTTATATAATTATATGTATATATTTACATATAGTTACGTACAGTTATCAGAAATAGAAGAATTAAAAGCCAATATTTTATTAATAAAAAGAATAAATATATTCAACAATTTAATGTGATTTTTGTCATTGTTTATTCCACACGAAAGAACCAATATCCGAGTTAAAATTTGATAGTTTTTTTAGCCTTAAATCATTCTCAACATTCAGTTTTTTCCTACATTTATTACAAAAAAAAAAAAAAATCAAAAAAAAAATTTAAATAGAAACAGCTCGTTCACATAGATATGTTGTCAAAAAACCCATCAAATCTCTAGGTATGTAATGAAAATATATAATAATATTATTTTAAGTATATTCTTTGGTAATGTTAATATTATATGGTTTGGGCCATATTTCCACGCTACTTTCAACTCAAAATTGGGCCGTGGCTCATTTTCATGGATTGGGAACCACAGTAGATCACGTGAGCAATATATTATACTATATTTATTTCAGCAGACGTCACACATTAGGGTTCAAGATAACATCTGTAAATTCGGATAGACATAATTTCGACTGTTCACTAGAGGTCAGTTTTTTTTAAAAAAAAAAACCACTCAGGTCAAGGATTTGACGCACATTTTATAATTATTATCGTAAAACAAATAATGCGTTATTATAAAAGTACGCAGAGAGTAAACGCTGCAGTTTTTTTGTTCATAGCTCTTATCCACGGGGTTTGCATAATTACATGTGTATTTAACCGATAACGCGAACAGATGAATGTGCGAGTATATCACGCAAAATAAATCAATAACATATTGCGTTTATTATATACAAGAGCAATATATAAATGTGGGTAATAAATGTTGAAACTTTTATGAATTATTGAAAAATATAAAAACACCCCCCAAGAATGAAGAACGTCCGTTCATATAGTTTATAGACCTGTTGATAGGAGTAGCAAGTACTCGTATATACTCGTATCGACTCCGTCTCGCGTGAAAACAACCGTCGTTTCACGACTGAATAATTACATACTTATCATTATACATAATAAATCCGATACATTATTTACAATAACTTGTGTATTGAACATGTATAATAATACTATCTGAATTATCCGGCTTGGCCCGGGAGATGTTTCAAATTTAAGAACAATATTATTTTATTTTGATGTAATAAAAGTGAAATTTTAGTCGAAAAAAATCGTCATATTATATTCGAATGATGTTTATTTTTGTTTCCGTATTGTAACTGATTGGGGAGTGGGGCGTTAAAAATTGAACGAAATAACATATTTCCCATTAATGTATATACATAATATAGGCAACTAAAAAATGCTAAAATGCCATCTGGCCAATGGCATCTGACTTCAAACCAAATGGAAAAAAAAAGGTGACGTGCGGACACTCGGGGTAAGTATTTGGAATAATTCTGTGGCAAAAAATTCGTAAAAACAGTTCAATGGACTTGGTATACGTATATATTCGTCAGTTTACCGCGCTTGCGTATATATATTATCATTACGCGACATTCGGAACAATATAAAATATACACTGCGGTTTTTGCGTATTGTGTATGCCCGGGTTATTACGCCACACATATTTATATAATATGTTAGGTATGGGTATGTATAGGTCGTCGGGTACAGAAAAACGTCTACATACGCACCTCCGGCCGAAATAATGACGTTTGCGCCCTGCAGAGGACCATACAGTCGTACATGTTCGGCACGTATACCGATTATATAGTATTAATAGTATATGTTCACCGCAGCGTATATATAACATATATTGTTACATATTATATATACGCGCACGACGTATGTGTGCAGCCCATGCGGAAGCCGACACGCGCGTTATCCCAAAACGGACACCGAAGAAGAAAACAATGGACTTTTAGAGACGTCCTGCACAGGGCCACAAGTACAAATGCGGTGAGTCGATTTTTTTAACATCGTTATATATTATTCTACGACGCCGCGTCCTGCACGCATTTGACCATTTTTTTTTTTTTTATAAATATACTCTTCACGTTTTCTCGATTGTATAGTATAATGATATTATATATAAGTAATGGTTTTTTATTTTATTTTTTGGGTTTTCAGCAATCGGGGAATATTTGGCTACGGTGGACGACCGTAAATGCGGTGCGTCTGGCATCCGAACGCGAACGTCCGATATGATAAATCGATTTCGATAGACGTTTTTGCAATTCCACCGTCGCGTCGGTCGCTTGCGCGCGCGCCCTAGCAGTCACAATGGTAATTGTGTTTCCTGATTCGGTTGACAATGTTTCATTATATCGGGGCGTGCGATAGTTCGTTTTTTCGGTATTTTTTTTATGTTTTTTTGATCTCCTAAATCCAAATCATACAACAGCATACTAGTGTCGGACACTATGTACCACCATCCTCCCCTAATCCACCGGCACCGCATGCGTTTTTGAATACTCGTGAAACGTTGGCCGACGACACACACACACACACACACACACATGTATTGCGCCATGTGCAGGCGTAAGGTTTTCGCTCTATTTCATTCCGAACGTTTCCCGAATAATTTACACCACATATGGCGGCGGCGGTGCTTACGGACTTAACGGGCTATTAGGCTAGATCGATTTCCCCATTCGCAATTTCCTCATCGCAATTGTATGTAAATATATAATACATATATGTGTGTGTGGTTTTCGCTTTGTGCACACCGCGCAAATTGCCGCCGCCAACGCGTGTTGATTGCGATATGATTGCTCGAAATAAAATAATGTACACGCGAGTAACGATAAAAAAAATTGCCACGTCGTCGTCTCGTATTGACAAATCGGTTTGCGCGAAATTTCCCGCAAAACGTTTCGATTCCAGTACGTAATGTATTCCGCGCGTAATACATGAATTGCAATAATTCATATCTTGTTTTAGAAAATCAAAAGCGCATCAAAAATATAAATTAAATGACATAATGTAGCTAGTATACACGCAATACAGTAACCGTTTGTAATATGACCACATCGTTTGACGTACTGCACAATATCTGTATTTGAACAACATCACGTATCTGATATCATGGTTATTGTGAATCCTTAATACTTAAATGTAAATAACTCCCGGCACAAGGAGAATAGAGTTGAATATTGCACTTCTTACCTGAATTGAAATTGTCAAACTGCGTTTACGTAACAAAAAAAAAAAGGTGTTATTTTTACCTTTATAATAAATCTACCTAATGATAATATGGTATGATTAATTGTTTTAATCAGGATATATGCGGTAGAAAATGTTTATTGTATTTTCGACAATATAGTGATGGTTATAACAAAAGCGTATAAAAAATAAAGGTTTACATTTTTATTATTATTGGTACACTTTTTCTCTATTTACTTTTATGTTTTGTAAAAACGAACGAACATTAAAAATCAATATTATTTTTTCAAACAATTTTCTTAAACTATTTATTACATTTTTTTTTTAAGTGCAATTCGACCTTACTCCTGGTATTAGTATGGCTAATAACGGCATCGTAAAAACGACCAATATATAATAATATATCAATACAACTGGTACAATTGATCAAAATCGTTTATCTAATTCGCGATATCGTATATATATATACGTGTCGAGACTCGATAGTTGAGGAAAAAATAGATCAGAACGTTCAAAATTAGTTTTTCTCGATGAACGGAACATTCGAGTTCTTACTAGGTATATAACAATGTAATATTATAACGAAAGACGTATTTTACATGAGAAATTTAAAAAAAAAAAAAAATCATTTAACATAATAAACATTATTTAGTATTATAACGCATTATTAACGTGTGTAATCTCAGATGGTTTTCGTTATATACGCAACGCATACCGTGGATTTTATAGGTGTACCACGGTTATTTTTTCATCGTCGAACCAATCACGGAAAAATATTATCTCTATAAAATCGTATGCGCCGCACCTTTGAATCGTTCGGAGATGATTATATAATATAATAACTCTCGAGATACGCCTGCATTGTCCGTGTCCTGCAGACACTGCAGTCCCCGTGTAGGAAATAATCACATTTATAATAGTGATGTATAATAATAATAAAAAGTACAGATACGCGCGTAGGTACATAATAATATTATTATTATTATTATTATTATGTGTATGCGTCTGCTGCAGCAGGGTGCATTGTGCGTCGTTTTCGGTGCGGCTATGTGCACTGCACGCGACTAAATATCGTACGATCGCGGTGTATGTTATGTATACTGCCGGCCAATACGATAATATATCACTATTATTATAATATTGTACACACGTGAAGCACGTGACAGTGTCCTTTCTGCGCGGGTTCTCAGTATTACTCATGACGTATACGGTAGGTGAATATAGGTAATATTATTATTATTATTGTACGGGCAGTCCGTTGGGTGCGTGCTTGCGTCGTCGTGTTTTTTCCCTACCCTCAGACACCAGATGTTCCTGCAGGAGATATCACTCGTCCGGCCGCTACCGCACGCCCACCGTCCGCATTATCATATTGTATTATTATTATATATATATATATATATATATATATATGTACACGCAATTATTTATGTATATTATTATCCGACAAGTTGTGAACTGCCGCTGTATCTGGTCGTTCGTCGTGTGCACCGCGAGCACGTAGTAAAACACACACACATACACATATATATATATATATATATATATATACGTAAATGATAAATGCAGTACGAATTCACGGCCTACAGTGGCTAAAAAACTACATTTATACTACATTTATAATACATGAACCTTTTGCCACGGTTTTGAACGTTCCACGTACATTTTCGTACAAATGTATAGTTATTGAATAACTAATAAATTATATTATTATATATACGCACGAACATAAATATACTATACATAATATACATATAATGTATAATTCGAGTTTGTTATCGTTTGTAAAACATTGTTTCTTGTCAACCACAGCAGCTAGCTGCACGGTCAACGAGATACATTAAAAAACAATCTTCTTAAAAATTATATAACAAATGTATTACAACTAATCTGCACTTTTTTACGAGGGCTATTTCTTGCCAACATTCGAGTCGAACTTTTCGGAGAACTGCTAAAAAAAACGCATTTTACGCGTTGTTCAATATCGAAGTTCCATAGTGTACGACTCGTCCCCCGGGCATACTGATGTAATCCTGACCGATTAGAATAGATCCACCGACGGTCGACACCGTAAATCAGTATCGGTGATCTGCAGCGTGTACTTGCGTATACACTCATATATACGCCGTTTAAGCGATGGATTGTGTACAGTACTGGTTTAATATGTGGAAATCATTCGAGTTAAATGTTCTCGACGTATCTGCGCACATCCAACCGGATGCGCCCATCGCGTATGAACGTGAGAAAACCGAATCCGGAAATCAAAACTATGCGTACTTTTCGATTTCCAAACAGAACACATGAATCGCGTGATAGTATATTATAATTATTGTCTTTACCTGAGATTTAAGTTTCGTTTACAATTATGTTATAACTATATTGTATTCAATAGAATGAAAATCCTAATGAGAATTATGTTCGAAGTACAGTACAGTGCTAAGTCACGAGACGCGTGAGTTCTAAAAATTATATTCTATTTAATAATATATCTTTTTTTTATCGAAAACGCGACGTACACACAATGCATCACAATTCATCAATATTCCAATGATTAGATATGGAAACATACACTAGTATCCATAGAAAAATTACATAAGAAGACGTTACGTTATCACAGGGTACATGAGTCATACGCACTCGTTGACCTTCTTTTTAATGACCCCCGTGTTTATCTGACGATAAGGAAAACAGGCTCGAGACGGTATTTAACACTGAGAACAGCAGCTGCTCGGTTCTAAGTTTTTTCCAGTGGCGTATTTCCCATGTGGTTCGGCAGGGGAAGGGATGGCGCAGAGGTCATCATTGGCTTTATTCAAATCTTTTACCATAACCTTAACATACGATTTTACTAAGAGCTAATACAATTAAAAAAAAAAAAAACCTTAATATACAATTATTATGGATAATAAATTTATATTATGCATTCTGTTTCAACTCATGATTCAACAATGATTAAATAATAAAATAATTGTTGCCTCTAATCAACCTCGTCAGGAAGAATATTTTTAGTTGTAACAATAGTAAAATAAAATAAAATAACAAACTATCAATAATAATGGTACAGTTTGTACTATATAAACTATATTATTACCTATACTCTTTAACTGTATTTGATATTATTGAATATAAAAAACATCATGGTATATTATTTGTTTTTGATTAGGCACTGCACAAATCAATTTATGAAAAGTTCGAGTTTCTACAAATCTGTCTTCTGCAGTAGAATGTGTTGACTTTCTGAACCCATAGCATGTTCCATACAGAACACATAATCGAAAAAGGAAATATTATTGTAATAATAATCCAACAAATCCAAATGCATAAGAATTATAGATTATTCCTAATAACGTGTGTGTAATTATGCATTGTTTTGGAAACACGCATTTACACAAAACTGCATTTAGACGTCATCGGTTCGAAAATAGGTATTGAACAAAAATCAAAAACGTACGAGTATATTGAAATACGTAATTATCTAACGTATTGTACGATGATAAAAAAAAAAAAAACAAAATAAAAAGATAATATACACTTATAAGCGCACGGGAAAAAAATAACAACATCACCGAAATAAAGACAAAAACGAAATAAACGTTTGGTCAACGTCTACTTAAAATCTTTAGCTAACGAAACAGACAATTGTGTGCAGGACGTGAGGACTAAGGATATCTTATTGAGGGATGTTCTTGTCCGGAGTGCCAACACGATTGATTTATCGTGACATGTTCAGATAAACATTACAAAAGGGTCCAATACATATACCGCTTTCTTTCCGTGTCCCCCACTCCTCCTCCCCTCCCACCACTCTATAATGGAAATACTTCCATTCAAATTACAAGACCCCTTTCAGATAAATGACTAAAAACAATGGTGTATATTCTCATTTTTACTGTCAAAACGGTTTAAAAGCGCACCTTCACTTAACGGCGCGGTAATGATAAATTATACTGTTCATGACCGTCATCGCGCACCGTGCGTCGTCTTGAAAACTCTCAAACTGTGGCACTGTGCTTGTGTATATTATTATCATTATTATTATTATTATTATTATTATTATTATTACAAGAGCGCACGTATACATACATGTATTATTTACCAACTGTTGAACGGAGATTTTTTTATTAGTCCCCTTCTACGCGTTCGGTTAATGCGACTAATTGTCCAAGTGCGATTTAATTACAGCACCGTTACACATACATATATACGTATATGTATCTACAGTGAACCCAAAAAGCTATAAATGTCAACCCGTATAGAAGAGGGGAACGACGCGGCACATGCTGCAGTGTCCGTCGGGTAATAATACAATTATTATCGTTGTAGTCTCTTCTTGGTGCGTTCAGACAAATTGTACATAGGTTCGCCTATTGTCGCGCGCTTGAAAACATAAGTACTTACATCAATTTTTCATGAAATCCGAAACCGAGGTCTATCAGAGACAAGGGTCGTGCGCTATCGTTTGGGGACTGTTGTAGTGCGTGTCTTACGTGACGTTTAAATTCAATCAAAATGATAACGGAAATATATGAAAATAAACATACACCATATTTCATTCACGAGAATACCCTTAAAATTCGATGAAATATGCCTGATAATTCGTAAACGATTAATTTTCCAACGTTTAGGTACCCGAAATGTTTGTGACTTTCGATAAACTGTTTTTTTTTTTTTGCCTATAAATAATAAATATCTATTAAACTTTGTTTTTATGCTTGTAGTATTTAAGTTTAGAACTTAGCAAACATTTTACTGCAAAAAAAAAGTTGCGATTTTTTCCAGCATGTTTTTATAATTTATAACTCAAAAGCCTATAATATATATATATATATATATATATATATTTAGACATTGTTATTTTCTTTACACAAGTAAGAAAATTATACACAATCAACTTTTTTTTTTAAATTTTGTTTTTTTTTTTTTTTTGTCGAAACTAATAATTATTACGTCGACATTACATGAAAAAAATTTGAAGAAGAAGTGAAAAATTCAAAGATCAAGATTAAATATATATCATGTTTTAATTAATACATTTATCACTTCACTCGGAATCTAAAATCAAAACATTGCTATTTAAAAATGTTTCGCTTCGTTTAGCTAACTCATCATATCGTCATGATAATATTGAAGTTTGATTGTTTAAAATATGTAAACCAATTCTAGCTCACCCATTAATTAGAAGAACTAGCATGATCATACTATACATATTTTTTTTTAACATCGCAATATAATATAATATACACTTCAGTATAATACACTCAACTTTATTTATAAAGATGAAACGAAATCACAAACGAGAAAGAACATTAAATTCCATAGAGATGATGTATTTCTATATATCCAGTTAACGAGATAGCCTAAACAACCAACGACTTCTATTTTAAATTTTTACGCACCCAACCCACGCATAATGATTAAAAAACATTTTTAAAGAATAGTATTTGATGATGTGTACGTATACATTTATATTATATTTTAATATTTATAGTAATAAAAGTATAATATCTTGTTATTCGTACACAACAGTATTAATAGAAACATTCGTAAATCGATATTCAATGGAAATTCATCACAATATCGTAAGGAAAATCTCAATATTTTTTTATTGCTGCATGTACGCATAGCACCACCCTAGCCCACCGTTCCGTTGTAGGTAATCTCTCGTTCGGACATCAAATGGCAACGCGTTTTACTGATACTTCTTATTATACGTCTTGGGATGATGGCCATGTGCCGTCTGTGATGAATAAAGTATTTAGATGAACCCGAATGAAATACAAATGATTTTAAATGGGTGGTATAATATAAGATACCCCGTTGCACTTATAGTGTTTTTTTTTTCAAGTAAAATGTATTAAAACATAACCATAACCTAACTCCTTAGGGAGTTATATTATACAATTGTATAGACGTTAAGTGGAAAAAAAATCGCGGCACCGTCTTTAATTAATTAAAAATATTTTAATCACTAGTATTGCACTATTATCAGATTTATCTAGTCGAGAATAAATTGTAATATTACAATGGAGAAATTTTACCCTGTCAGTACTTAATGTCAACAAAATGTTATGTTTGCATTGTCGTTGTTGAAAAATAATGTGTAATTCACTCAGACTCTGTTCTGAATTATTTCGTATATCGATGAAAATTATTGAAAAATTGCGATTAATATGCTGATAACAGTGATAAGTGATAACAGTATTTTGGGTAGATCAGTTTTTAGCTAGTGTTTTTGCTAAATACCAGATATCCATGCACTTATAATAATTAAATATGCATGCAAATATTCATTAGTACGAGTGAAATCATACAACAATTTAGTATGTAGTATGTTTTTAGATTGTTAGCAATTAATTAATTTTGATATTCATCATATGAAGAAAATGTGAATCAATTAATAATATAATATATGCACTAACGCCCGAAATATGCAAAAGTATGCGATTAAAAAAGTTTTGTTCATTCATCGATCGAGTATAGTGAGTAACGAAAACCCATTGACAACATGCGTATTATTATGGTGAAGAGAATTTCAACACGAATTGCCTGTAAAATACGGTCTTTGCATAACTTATCACGATGTATGTCCACGTATAATGGCCCTTGATAAACAATGGTTTTATAATAATCAAATGATCGCGGATACCTAATGTTATATTTTTTCGGTGTCTTACCTTATCACTTTACATACATTTGAATAATACTGTAGTGACTGTAAACTTGCTGTAGGTATAATAATATGGTTATTATTATATTACCGAGACAAATATGTACTTACTCACTTGAGGAAACTTTGCACAGTTTTTAATTGTACAATTTTCACTTTAACCAAGACCTCAAAAGCAATAGCTCCATGATTTGTAAGAAACCAAAACATTCACAACGAATAAATAAATAAATACATTCAATATCTTCAAGACCGTGATATTAAAAACGTGGCCAATAGTTTCCTTGAGCCTATATATTCAGAAGTCAACAGAGGATGTCAATGCACAACCAGTCCAACAAAGGACAACATTGTATATTAACATCTGTATCAATAATATTATTAAAAACTCGTTAACGGCCATTTCATTGTATCCGAAAGAAATCGTGACGTTTCCTTTTGCAGGATTGCTGCACATTGCGAGACATAGCGTAGAATATTATAAACAATACACGCACAGTCAGCGTTAGTAATTGTATTGTTACTACAACGGAGAATTTCTCACTGGCGTTGCCGTGCGTGAATTCACATATAATGTTTCAGGCCACACCGCCGTGCTTGCGAATATATTCTTGTATTAGGATAGCGAATATAACGCACAGTCATGTGCAAGTTTCTCGCCTTCGGTCCGACCGACGCGACAGAGTGTGTTGAAAATTCGAATGATTGGCAAAAAAAAAAAAAAAACTCGGGACTGAAACCGAGAGAACTGTTTCCACGAAACGGCGGCGACGTCAAATCGCCGCAGCTCCGGGCGTTTAGCACCGAACACTATGAACGATTTCGGCCAACTATAGAAGTTTGCGAGAGAACAAAACGGGAATGACGGTCGCGCGCACAGTATATATGGTTATTAAAAACATATTTCAATCTCAACGCCCAGTGTAATTATAGTATAGTCACGGTCATCGCGAACACACGCTCGTAGACCGTTTAGGCAGGCGTATATCAAGTGGTATTGGTGAATGTACTTTTAATCCAAAAGCCGTGAAGGCTAAAAACCGTAGTTCCATTCACTGCAGTAAAACGGCCGACGCAATAGACAAAACCGTGTTCAGGACCAGTCAGAAAAAATAAATAGCTTAAGATACCTACATTGTTTAAGTGTGTATAGTGCGTACGAAACTTTTGGTGCAAACTAATGACAAACAAAAAAATGTGCTTATAACGCAAAAAAAAAAAAAAATTCTTTGTGGTGAAATCATTGTTTTAAATCAATTTTTTGGCAAATACTTGAAATATAGAATATAGAAACTTTCTCCGGACAACGAGGACCATTTTGCGAAACATCGATTTAGTAGTTTTTTATTTTATTATATTATCATATTAAATTGTATTTTTGTATATTAATCGCAGATGTACCGACATCCTTGTTCGCCTACTATAATGTAAAGAGATAGGTGCACAGAGAATATTATTCGTTTGTGACTGAGCAGAGACGATGTATTTACATAAGACGATACGCATAGAAAATATATGAATTAACCGTTTAAAAATGCTGATTACCGTAACCCTATCCTAATGATAACATTTTAATCTCATCTGGATTTTCACTTTGTATCTCATTAATATTTAATGTACCGATAACCATTGACGATTTTATACTTGAGTAATTGTTGGACTTAAATAATTAAATTCATAGTGTTCACTAAAGCTATATAAATAAATAAAAAAAATTAAATAAATAATGCTGATTGAAAAGCGGCGCGCGGCGTGTTGTGCTAAAGCCTACCCACAGCAGTCATCCCGAGAATATAGTGGTACTTGTTGAAGTTATAAACAAACGGCGTAATATGGAACGTGTTTATTATAGTATACTATATTACAGTGCACATCTACACACGTTTCATGAGCTATAGAAAGGGTGCAATGATGGTGTTTTCCCGATGTCGGACCCTCGCCGGTCTGAAATAATACTCCGGGACTGTAATGATTAAAAAATAAGTACATGTATATTATCATATTATATGCCGAGGATGATTATTTATACGACGGCGATGGTCAAACATTGGTTTACATAACATATATAATTGAACTTGACCCTCGTTACACAGGCCCGCGACTTCGGTTCCCCGTAAATGCGTGTACGTCGCGCGATCGTGTCGTCAACAAGTCTTCGGATCTCGGGTCGTTAATGCGTAGCCATCATTAAAATATCACACTATTCCCAATTAAGCACGGATATTCCGTGGACCCCGAGTGTGCGTTAATAACTACCAACATATCAACAATCATATAGGGAGGGACACCCGATTCGTCGTTTAACGTATGCAAATCGTTTAATTCGTACGCGCACACACACATGCAAACGTACATATATGCACACACACACACATATACACATATATGCACAAATATTCTATGTATTATTGTCCAGTTTCGTAACCCTAATTGACGAGACCACGACTTATAGGAGTTATAACGACTCATTCTTGTCGAAAATCACGAGAATAGTACACTGCTGATTATAAACGAATAAATTATTAATTACCACCGTAATAGTCGAACAATAATAATGTTCTTCAACTCGACCGCTTACATAATATTAATTTGTACTGGTATAATATATATATATGGTTATTACATATTATAATGGCTACGATTGTATTATCGTTTTTATAAATCTCATATTGACTATACGCACCACAATGTTGAATAAACAATATTTTTTTAATATTCCATTCGCTACACAATTTAAATCAACTTAATATAATAAATTCAAATGTGTGCTATGACATGCATAATGCATAGGTGAATTAATATTACAACCGCGATAAACATTTTTATACTTTTATTGCCACTAATTTTCGCACTGGCATAATAATCGTGGTGTTTTTTTTTTTTTACACTAAAAATACAAGTTGGCGATATTTGACACATGACACTAAGATAACTGTTTTTATTTTCATTTGTATAAATTACGTTACCTTAAAGGTACTACAAGTATATGAAAACCGATTTTCTGTATGATCTGTATGATGGCAATGTGCGAGAGGGGGTCGTCGATGGCTTTAAACTGGCCACACGTCCGGAAAACGTAGACCAATTCGCAACAACAACAAAAAACCACGTAGAAATCTGACTAGTAATTTTTGAATCTCAAATATACCAACATCCATTTATACATGTATAAGTATATGGACACACCTAATTGCCACTGTGCGTCATTGTCGCGTACTTAACGCAAGTTCTCTGTACCATAAAATAACAATATGCTGTACCCAGGAATGAGTATTCTTCAAAACGATTACATATATATATATAACGAATTCATGTTTAAACGATATTCGTTCGCGCGTCGACATTGTTTACGTTTGTGTTAATTTAATGTTTTTATTATACATTGGTAACTACTTATGGCACGATGATAATATCACCGCAATTGTATACCTATTGGTGCACGTCTATATAATATTACAATAACATGAATTATTCATTCCACAATCGCATATTGTACGTACATTACGTAGGTACATGACGGTTATCGATTGTATTGGACTTTTTTTCCCTGTCGTACTCGCGTTCCAATGTTACCGTCCGAGACGATCTCGTATGTAGGTCGAATCGCATGTCCTGCACGCGTTTTCAATGATTTTTAAACGCCACTGCCTCACCGTGGCCGCCACTCTTGAATTTGACGCGCCAAAGTCACAAAATTCTCGTCCATCATACATACATTTTTATCATACATTTTTTACAAGTTTTTATTATTTTTTTTTTTTTTTCTGTACTAGATATTAGATTATACAATATAACAAGATAAAACAAATATGAGTAATAACATACAAAGTATTAAGTAAAATAACGAAAAAATACCTAAACCTTTAAGCGCTGAGTTTGTGGTAGTGCAAGGGGAGTTATAGTAGGAACACGCGTGTAATATTATGACTAAATGAATATAATAAATAATAATACATTTGATCAAATAAAGTTGTTATGATAATATAGCTAAAGTTATTACACAAATCGTATGATTAATAAATTTATAACATAACAAAGGTAAATTAGAGTACAGATTTGACCTAGTTGAGACCCGATGAGGGGAATTTATGGGTATTCAACTAACACAGTAAATCGGGACAATACATTTGGAAATTAAGTAGTTAGTACAGCCAAAACTCATGCCACATCGGTATGGTAATATTTCCTTTTCTTATCAAGTTTTCAATATTAAAATTTACCGCTAATTGCTCAACAGTACATACATTATATGAAATCCGGTTTTGAATACGTTGAGTTTTGATTGTTAAACTGTATACAGACTGTTGATGGTTCCAAATATTGCTGAGGCTTGTTCTACAAAATAAAGCGAACCATTGCAAACAGAATAATGTATTGTATATAATAGTGTTTTTGAGCTACAGTAATAATAATAATAATTGCATACAATAAAATTAAACACGCATTTAGAAATAATAACCAGACTGACTGCGGCCGAGCATATTATAGATAACGACCTTCATATAGATAGTGAATATAGAATAATAACGACGATATTATTTATACTGCAGATGAACCGCCGCGCAGTGTTTGACTAGTTGAACAGATACAACACGCGTGTTGTGTGTATATAGTACATAGGTACAATATAGATGTATTATACATATATATGGTCGTATGCACAATGCGTATATTCCGTGTTGAATCCGTTCGAAACGGCTTTTCGGCGCGTGCCACAGCGACATGGCCGCGTTCAAACGGGGGGAGGAAAAAAAGGAAAAAAAAACCGATAATAAAATATATTGTATCGATATAATATAATTTATATATATATATACATATGAATCACGCCCGATTCCCCGTCGTCGCAGCATGTGTATAATATTTACTCAGGCTCGGCGCAAAAGTCCGCGCACTCCCCCGTGTCGATATAAATATATCGCAGGCGCGCTCGCGTATATGTGTACACCGGGAGTCACGAGCGTTTAAAAACTGAGGGGGGGGGGACGTCAACCGAGGGTGGCACCTCCCCGGACACAAAAGGTTGGAGACACGGATTTCGCTTTTCGAGTTCATTGTGTTGTCCTCCCCCTCGTACCCGTCCCCTTCGACGACGATCTCCCTAAATTTTCGCCGGACTCGGCTGACTATAGTATAACCGGAGGGTCTCCACCGCCACCGCCGTACCGTACCCACACACGCCACTGATTTATAGGTTAGTCGGTATTCGGGACCCGGCCCGCTACGACACACTCTGACGAACTACCATGTCCGCGTACGATTGGGATACGCACGAACTGCACGGCGGACAACAGCGATTTCACACCGCAATCGAAGAACCTTCGCGGTCCGAGGGCAAAGGTAAATACAATTATATAATAATAATAATAATAATAAGAATAATATACATTTATATTAGGTATGTTACATTTTTCCATCGCATCACATTGTACATAAGGTGTTTCGGGTTGTATAAGGGCAGAAGAAACAGTATGATAGGATTTCTGGGTATTTAAGTCGTGCATACAGTATAATATAGTGTCCAGTTGAAAGGACGTGGTCGTAGATATCGTTTATGTTGGCATCATCGTGGTCCAAGGTCATGTAGGTATTAAGAAAAAGATATAGTCCGTGGAACAGCGTTTCTTAAACTGTGGATCGCGAACAACTTTTTGAATTATATACTTAGATTCCAAGAAATGTATGTTAAACTATAATACATTTATATTGTTATAGTAATATAGTACCTGCCAATAATCATGACGGGTTTTAAAATTATAATCCAATATAGGTCGTAATAAGTCTTATGTTTATTTTACGTAACTACTTTTTGAAAAGTAAAACCATGTGGATCGTAAAAGATTTTTTGGATGTAAATAGGATCGCGGTCTAAAAAGATTGAGAACCAGTGCTGTAGAAGATACATATATTTTATTAGTTTGTCAGTGACGTCGCCGTGATTGAAAGTCAGTGGCGTGGCGGGATAAAATTTATATGTGGACGATGTAGACTTAAAGGAGGCCATTTTTTAATTTTTTTTTTGTAAACATTATTTGAGTAACAATAGTTATTGAAAAAATATTAAGATTTAGAATTTTTATATAGATACTTCTCCCATATTTCTCTATGGTTAATTATAAAGCTCTTTAGAACGTGAGGCCTTTTGAGGTGCGAGGCCGTGGGCAGTGGCCCGCACCGCCACGCCTAGCACCGCCACTGTTAAAAGTAGTCTGGTAGTGTCTAGAAAAATTTGATTCGCGGGTTAGTTGTACGTGGGGTTTGGTATGTATCTGATCTTACGTATGCCAAGTGTAACGCACGGAATAGATGCGACGATATACGATGCGGTTTACGACGCGGTTTCTACGCGCGAAAACCGCGGAATAGGATATATTTCGCGCGGGTACATTGTTCGTATAAAATATACATAATATAACGGTGGATAGTACCGTACACAGAATAGTATTTCAAGCAGGATCGCAGTAACACATTTAATTTGGTTTTATTTTACACTCAAAATACCGGCGTGATCGATTGAGAAAAAAATCGAATAGGGTTTGGACCTGCCCTGTAAACACACCACTGACGGATGGGTGTATTATACGAGCCCGTATCGTTGGCCGGTCGTCGATACTCGATCGAAAAATCTGCTTACGTGTGTGTAACAAACGTATTTTGCAGGCGGCAAAAGGTCCAGGCAAACGTATTCCAAGTACCAGACGGCCGTGCTGGAGACGGTGTTCCGGACGTCCAAGTACATAGTGCGCAGTAAGAGACAGCAGATGTCGGCAGAGCTGAACCTGACCGAACGGCAGATAAAGATATGGTTCCAAAACAGACGGATGAAGGAGAAGAAGTGCCACAGGGATGCGCCGCGTGGGATCGTTGATCACGGCGTGCCCGTCACCACGGCCGCGGTGACGACCGGTTACGGTGATGGTTACGCGGTCGATACCGAGGGCGGTTACCTGGCGGCGGTACCGCCGACCAACAATAACGTGCAGGACGACGCTTTCACTGTAGTCGATTACCACGGTCCTGCGGCGGCGGCGGTGTCCTGCAAGCATCAGGACGACGGCAGCTGTTACGCCGCCGGTTACGGGAGCGGTGGTGGCGGCTACGATCTGCTGACCCCCGAACCGACCGACCCGTACAGCAGCGGCGTCAAACAGCAATGGCCGGCTCCGGTGACCGCGGTTGACTTTCACCAGGACCTTTACGGCGACGTGAGTAAAAATGCATTCGCACATCAAAATGCTTCGTAAAGGTGGGTTCACACCTCGTCGTGTCATCTCGTACTATACCGTGTCGTGTGTTTTCCTGCACACATGACGTAACCAATATGTTTATTTATCAATTTGATATTCAGTTGTTTGCATTGAACTATATATGATATGATATAGTTCAATGGTTGTTTGATGTTCAGTTATCACATTTTATTATATAAAATAATTAATAATAATAACCACACGATCAAAAGTTGAATATATTCAACTTCGCGGTATATGTGGGAACGTCATTGTATCACTAGTCGAATCTGGCAGAATACCATTAATTAACCAAGTGTAACTGCATGGTTAAGCCAATCACAGCACTGAAAATATACACGACGAAGTGTTAACCCATCGTAACGTAATATTTATAATAATGCTCACTCGGACCGCGACAGACAGTACAGTAGTTTCGAGTTCCCGGAGGAGAAACATTATATATACGTACCTGTATAATATTCGTATTAACCACATGCTTTTCGTCCCCACAGCACGATTTGGGTCATTTCCAGAGACTGCCGACGACGCATCACCATCACCACCACCCGATGAACTCACAAGTATGTACAAACAAAAATACGCTGCACAGTAACAAACAATAAACATATTACCAAATCGTAATGCGAGTAATAATTGTATATAAACTAAAAGTATAATTGATATTTCAAGTAAAAAAGATTGATGACCATAATACATAATAATATATTGTATTATAATATACACATCGAATTTTCTAAAGCGTGAAATCTGCATTCTCCCGACTTATCAGTGAAAATGTATACGTTTTTCAAACCCGCGTTTAAGTTTCGCCGAGAGAAATTCGCGGTGTACAAATTAACAATATAGTTTATATAATATGACTTATACATTATCCGGTTGACCTTACGTTTTACACGCATAATATAATACGAATAATCGATCTGGCTCACATAAAAATACAAAATAGGTCTTTTCAGAATACGTCCTAATGTTTATAGTACATAATTGATTGCAGAGGTAAATACAGACCAAGTAAAGGGGGGAGGGGGGACTTTTATGACTGTTAAAAATATATTTAATTAATTTTAAAATGTCTAGATCAGTATTATACATGCTGTAGGGCTTGGATGACCATAAACATTTTTTTTACATTTTTTTTTTTTTTCATTAACAGGGAGAAAAGACAAAATATTAATAATGAATGATTTTTTTTTTCATACTAAATAAGTCTTTAACGTATGTAACTTTATTTTTACCAATTTAAACAAAGGAAAAGTCAAAACGTTTTTTTACATTCATAAATCACAGTTGCGTGAGATTTTCGAAAAATTTCAAAAACATGGAATAAAAGACGTTGACAGACACGCAGTTCTAAAACGTCCAAAAGGACCGGCATTTTAATGGTTTTTTTCTTTATTTTTTTTTTTCTTTGAAAACGGATAATCCTGATTATTTATAAACACAAATGGTGATATTTCTCTGCAGATACACGACTACTTTGGTGCACCACAGCTGCAGGCCGCGCACGGCTATTGACGGCGTACGGTAATAATATTTTATCTTCGCACGCGTTCCACTACGTAGCAGTACACACGGTGCAAGAATCTAGTCAATATTTTATGCACACCATCGGTGGCGTTCGGTGGCGGAACGGTACGCGTACGAATATTTTAGAAGAACCTCTCGCGAAACAGACCACACCCGCCGGTGATGAACTCTGCGACAGGATCTCGGATACATATACACATATAAATAAGAAACGACGCTCAAGCAACAACGACGACGACGAGCCGGTGAATGACATTTTTTTTTTTTTTTTTTGTATTATTATTATTTATTATTAAAATTTACAAAAGTCTAATCAAAATTATTTTTACAAACAGATATATTGTACGTTAGTCTAGTCATTATTATAAAAACCTGTATTCTGTATAATATAATTATAAAATATAAAGTCTGTGTGTGTGTGTGTATTTTAAATCAAATATATATATATATATATATATATATATATATGACATTGAAAAAATGTCTAATTAATATGCAGTTATAAATTATTCATAAAATATATATTCATATTTACTGATTAAATTATATTGTGCTTTTTTCTGCAGTATAATACGTTCCACGTAGAGCCGATTTTTTTGTCCCTGTAGAATCACTGGCATTGTATTAAGGTACTATACTGTATATACAGCATTATAATATTGCAACACAGAATAATACATTGTACGAGTCTTCCGTCGGCACGTACGGGTTGCTCTCCTGCTGTTGCATGATCATTTGGACGCAAGCAGCTGCTCCGGAGTACGCGCTATATGAACATAAAATGTATGTGTGTGTAAGTGTGTGTGTGTGTGTGTGTGTGTGTGTGTGTGTGTGTGTGTGTGTGTGTGTGCGTGTGTGCGAACGTACGACGATGTCAGGTAAGCCGAGGGTTACTTATGGTCGTAATCGCAAAACTGAACGACCTCAAATTAGTACGATTTTTGTTTCTTCTTCTAATAATACGATGTATACAAACAGAGCGTATACATATAGGATAATATTTATTTACTTATTTCATATATGTTCCGATCCACCGTAAGTCATTAAATTTGACCGATTTCGCGTAAAACTATAATGATGGTATTAAACGATGTTGGTACGAGACAAAAATATAAATTGTAAAGTGATTAATAAAATGATAATAACAATAATAATAATAATAATAATAATAATAATAATAATAGGGTAAATTAAATACTAATTTGTGCACATTTATCAAAATTATATACCCAACTATTATTTGCGGAACATTTTTAGTTTTTACCACTCGTTTGCGCACAGATTGTTTTTCTTATATCGAAAGTGATGGGTAAAATACGCCGGAGTGATGAAGTTTGAAAATCCGGATTCTGGATTCTGAAATCCCAATTTTATTCTGAACACTCATTTCGGATTTTTCGTGCATTTCTTGTAGTAAAAATAATTTCACATTTTTTTAATTAAATAAACACTTAATGATATGTATATATTTTGATGTTTTGCTCTTTTGGTGTGCGGCCGGCCTGTCAGTATGATGTAAATTAGTGATTAGTAACAGTCAATATAATATTTATAATCTTAACAAGCAATTTTACTTTTCCATTATTGGCTTTTATCTTTATAGTTACATAATATGTTTACATATACTTGTATTATAATATTATAAATTGTGCGTGAAGCTCGTGTCACGCGTGGTGTCGAAAAACACACACTTTTCCGACCGCGATAGTCGCAAGCGTTATATTATAATAATAATAATAATAATAATAATAATAATAATGATTAAATACGAGTGTATATAGGTACGAATCGTGTACAACGACTATACATATATTGTAATATGTGGGTCACCGCGCCGCGATGGCCGATTGTTGCGACGTCATCGTTGCACCATGATGACGACGCGGCAAAAAATCGCATTCGAAAATATTCCGAAATAAAACAGCGATGGAGAACGCGACGGCGATGGCGATAATTTGATGCACATTAAAAACGCATTTACGATAATAATACACGATAGTTATACACGAGTTTTGCGCAACAAGAACAATTAACCCGCGAGCGCGCGGTGTGGGAAACGATGATTTGCAGCCCCGATGATGAGTAGGTAGGTACCTATATATTATACACAGTATACCTATAATATTACACGTCATATACATATTGTATGATATTAATTTTGTAGCTACAATCACTGCGTTCGTGATTTCGTTTTTCTATACGTGCGTATAATTTGTTTATTTATTTATTTTTATTTTTGTTTCTCTTTTAATCCGTTTTCAGCTCGCTCTATACGTCTTATATTAATAGATTATATTCGTACATAAACGTACTATTATAGTATTATTATTATATAGGTGCCTCATCGCGTCCATTTGTGTACAATATATCGCACATGGTCGCTGCAGGCTCCTATTTTACCGAAACGCACGATCTGCAAATACTCATGCATATTATTATTATTATTATTTAACCGCACGTTTTAACCTAATCAATTTTTCAATAGTTACCAAACTTTTGTGACTTATTTATCCCATACACGCATGTATATGTGCATGTTGTGTATTTACCTACTACATGAGATTGGTAGAAATCCGAAATTGTTATTGGCTTTCCATATAGGCTTTTATACATCGATCACGCTGCAGACTTGCATATATAATAATATGTATTATATACGATCATCGCTCCATATGGCATATACCTATAATATTCCTATATACACCTACATATTTCATCAATAAAAACTAAAATAGAGTGCCCATAAAATGACACCTTATGAATTTTTAAAGAACGCATTTTCGTAGTAGTAATTCTTGTGGAATTAAAAAAAAAATCAAAATTTAGAAAATCTGTTTATAAAGTAAATTTAAATACAACATCTTTAATAAACCTAATAAACCCTCGCGTGATATTATCTTGAGTTTCTTGTATAAAAAAAGTATACTGGATAAACATTGAGTTATAGAAGTATTAACTATATATATATACACGAAAATGAGTTGACCGAAAATATGATAAATCTCACGTGGACTATATCCAATACACGTATGTCGTATATACAACCAATACATTTTTTCTTCACTTAGAAATATAAAACTATATTAACATTATATATAAGTAATAGGGTTTTCAGTAGTCCAACATAAATTGTTGAATTTAATAAATTTAGCTATTATGCTGACTAAAGGAATGAATAATGTTTAAGTATATACATATACTCTATTGACTGTTCAAAGCTTAAATGATAAATATATTATTATATATTTTAAAATAAACATTTTTTTTATCGAGAATTCCGAGAAATATTTTCAACAAATCCGACGTGAATGGTTAGGATTAAACGGTCAAATATTTAAGATTGACTGACCATGTGTAATTTATATAAGTACATAATCTATGGAGTAAATTGAATCGAAACGCTTTGACGGCATAAGGTGCAGTATATTACGCTGCAGGACGTTCGGAATATGTTGAAATAATAATAAATATGGTGCAGTAGCCTTTGGCGGAAGAATGAAAATTTTGGGACATTTAATTCGGAACGATTTAAAAAAGAACCCATCACTTGTGCACAATAAACGGCTATCAACAATACGTGATGGTTTTTCACTAGGAAATATGTGTTCAGAGTTTTTTTTTCCTTCTATATACATATATATATTTGTGTTGGCTACTGCAGCGAGAGCTGCGTATGCGTGCGTGTGTGTTTACGTTTCAAAAATACAATATAATATAAAACTCGGACGACGGCGACGGCGGCGGCGGCAGCAACGGGTAGAGTCTCTTCTTAATGGTTTTCCGGGACGATCCCTGCGGAAACACTGTGACTAAAACGTTACATTCATCGTCCACCCTGCGTCACGAATCAGCTGCTGCCCCTTGTTTTTTCGAGCACCCTGAGCAAATAAAAAATAATAATATTAACACACACACACAAACACATACATTTATGTGTATAATATATATATGTACACAACAATGACTGATGATCGTTCTAATCGACCACACGCACGTCATATTATCATAATATACGCGCGCACACACACATAACTTGTGCACAGGTCGCGAAATTAAAATAAACCGATTCCGTTGGATACGTGATGTACACAAACGCGCAACCCTTTTGACGCTGAAACGCAAAGAGATTGCATAATAATACATAATATACTCACCGGTCGATTCGTTAAGCAATTCGCGTTCACATTCGTTCAAGTCTCCGCGAAAACCATCTCGCTGTATATATATATTAAAATAAAATGCATATTATCGCATGATCCGGCGAGATTGAGCGAAAAAAGAAAACATCAATAATATAGTATAATACAACAACGATATAAAATACGGTAGGGCAGTGTATACGTATATATGCATATGATGATGGTGGGTAGGGGGTGAGCGCGTGTTCGCGGACGCAAGATTTTCGATACAATATCTGCGCGTCGATAATAATAATAATAATAATAATAATAATAATAATAATAATGAAATATATGCTCGCACGACGGACCGACCGACGCGGACGACGCGTAGTATTGTAAATGATGTAAATATGAAAATTTTTCTCGCGGTTAATCTCGCAAATAAAAGAATAGGGTGCCGCCGCGTCGGGTCCACATTATATATCTGAACGCGTACCACACGTCGTTTCTGTGATAAAGTGATTTCGATAATATAATAATACGTACAATACGGTGGCTACAGTACGCGCACACGATTAAATGCACATCGAGGGATGCGCGTATTTATAAACGTTATACCGCCAACTTCACCGTATATGTATACATTATTATAATAACGTAGATTTTATATGCGCGTAAATATTATACACATAGTCCGTTTCCGGCGAGACTTTTGGGTCGTATTATTTTTATTTACGCGTATATTTATCGCTACTGCGGTACGCGCATATACAATTTATGGACCGTATGGTGTGTTTATACGTCTCATAGTATGATTATATAATATACGTACACTATACGGATACGCACGATCCGCGGTCGGCATGACATTTGGATATTTCTACAAAATTGTATAATATTATCATTTACGTTTCGTGAAACTTTTAAGCTTGGGGCGAGCGGAGCAGATAATAATTATCATCCGCAAACGACCAATCTATATAATATTATATGGTATTATAATTTCTAGTATTAATTAATTACAATTTTAAATCAATCCGCATGCACGTGCGTATAATATATAATACGTTTATAAATCGTATACGTACATATAGTATGGAATGTTGTAAGAAAATAAAATATGTGATAGGCACTTTGGGTCCGCAATGCCACCACTGCTGCGTTTCGGCATAATATCTCGTATGTAGGGTAGTTAAGCTCTCTCTCTAATTTTGTTTATACATAAGCCGTTTACTCGCGCGTATTTACTGCAATTATTCGTAATATGTGCGGTCATGTATAATTTACATATGGAATGCGTTTGGATTCCTGGATTCGACGGTATATAGTATATATTATATACAAGTGATCGAGAATAGAAAACTGCTTTCGGGTAATTCGCGATTGTAAAAAAAAAAAAGTCCATTAAATCGAAAAATTTCTCTGTGTCGTAACACGCCAATTTGGTCGTCATCATTAGTCAAAAGTGGCGAGTGAAAAAAAAAAGAAAAACAACACAAAACGCGCCCGCGGAACCCTCTGAGAATTCCTTTTATATTCATTTCGAATGGTATATATGTATACGGTGAGGGCGCGAGGGAGCGGTGGGTGCGCGAAGAAAGGGTGGGCAAAGTGGAAAAGAAACAATGCGTGCGTGTGTACGCGGTTCGGGTTTTAAATTTTCTCCGGGCGAAGGGGCGGATTGTCACTCAAGTTTTGAACTGTGCATTGACTAATGACACCGGGCCCCGGTATTGGCACACACCCCACTCCGCCGCCGTTTACACTATTCGGCGCGTTGTAGGGCTGTCAAATACATAAAAGATGGATGGATATTCGCAACAGGCAAACGCGAGCGCGCGTACAAATAACGTTATACACGCTGTAATACGCGCGCTATGTATTGCTATTATACACAAGTACGCATGTTATTATTATTATTATTATTATTATTATTATAATTTAATAACATGTATAGAAACCATTTTGATTCTTTTTTTCCCCGTGGCTGAAACAATGCCCGCGGACGACGCACATCATACAACATAAGAGACCCAGCTAGGACTATAATAGTTGATTCAGCAATATTGCACGCTTATATTATACGACGTTGCTGGATTTCATAATATCATTACATTATAATATTGTCTTGGACTTTGTGTATATTTACGTTTTATACTTATACTTATTCGGTAAATTTAAAAATGGAACCGTCTGTATAATAATTATGTAATTTAGATAATCTATAATTATTTGTAGCCTCGTAGAAAAATGTAAAAGAATGAATAAGAGATAGCAGCTCATGTTTCATTATTTATGTCGTTATTATTATAATTATTGTTATGTATATGACAAGTAAATCGGATATTTATTATTGTAAAATAAGTATTATTATTAACTATAAATTAATCACGAACTACTTATAAGTATCTATACATTATTGAATGAATAATATTCTTTACCATTCTAGTGTTCGCTAATTATTCACAACATAAAATAATTAAAGCTGATGCTAACATTTAACATACCGCGAATGAATATTACCTAGTAATCATACATTTTTTTTTTTTTTTAACTAGTGCTATCTAGTTATTGAACTGTTCTATGTTTTTTTGGCTAATAACCATAGGCGGACAATTGGTTAAATTTTTAGAGGGGCTATAATAATCCAATGTAAAATGATAATTATAAAAACACCGAATAACATTTAAAATAATTTTGGGAGGCTGTTAAAATATTTAAGGGGGCTAAGCCCCCCTAGGCCTCCTCCTCCGATGTCCGTCTATGATAACAACCTAACGATATCCGATACAAACTATTTATAAAATATCGGTATCATAACGATTAAAAACTGTTTTACACCATCCGTATTACAATGTCACCAAAAGGTAAAAATGCTTAAGACCCGTTCTTGGTTGATGGATAGCTTCAATGGTTTTAAACATTCTCCGGACTATACGAACTGATTTGCAAAAAACCACGTAAATTCACGGTCCTGCAGTAGTTTTTTATTTTGTTAAAATCTCAAAATGTATAAACCAACAACCATTTTTATTTTGTATTTTTTTCTATATAATTAATATTTTTTTGCACTTCTAAACTTCTTATACACTTGTGTTTCATTTGATAAAGCGTTTATTATTTGCACATTCCCATTTATACATAAGTACAGATTTTACACATCCCAGAAGTGTTAAATCTTATTTGACTTGGTCGCGCAGCTCATCGCAGTATGTGTAGGTGAAATACGTAATGGTAGTAGTATACATACATATATGATATATACGCAGTGAAGTTAAGGAACGCGTTCCCAAAGGAACGATTCCTGGAACTGATTCATTTTTTGAGGAACGAATGAATTAATGAATTCCATTATTTTTTAAAGGAATAAGAACGTGAATAAATTCCTTATTTTTAGGAATAGGAACGTAAATATTATAATTCTTTTGTTCTTCTCGGAAATATTTTAACAAAACATTTGGGAGAAAAAGTTCGTTTACTAATCATGTCTTTAATCTATATAATAGTTGAGCATACCAATTTTTTATTCACATATGAATAATATTTAGAATAATAAAATAATTGTATTAAGTAGGTATTGATGTAAATTAAGGTAACTAGGAACCAGATACTTTTTTAGAGGAACGAAAAAAAGAACGAGTTCCTTTCTTATAGGAACGAGGAATTGAACGGATTCCTAAATAAATTTTAACAACACTGAATATACGTATATTACTAGTGTGACTTCAGTTTCCGTCCGTGGCATTCGAAGCCTGGTGCGACGTCATGTATAGTTTGTAACATATATTATTATTATTATTATTATTATTATTATATATTCCGCACTAATCGTTAACACGCGTTATTAAATTATATTGCGTTTGACGTGTACATTATCGTCGCATATATAACAACTATGTGTTATAACGTTCCGATGAGGGACGGTTTCATGTGAGAAATACGAACGCGGCGGTATACACACAGACATATTATAATATGTATATATATATATATACACGAATATTATATACGTGCAGTGTTGTATATTGCAAACAGCCGGACGGCCGCCGACTCCAGTGACCTGGTGCTGGGAATTCGGTTGTAACATTTACGACTGCCGCCCGTTTTATTACGCGCTGCTTCACCGCGGCATAAGAATATCGTGTGTGTGCGTGTATACGGCAAGTGTGCAGCGTGTAATATATCTAGAGAGTGCGGAGTGTGTATATGACAATATAAAAGGAACTGTTGAGAAAATTTATCGACGCGTATAACACATTACATATTATTATATATTATGTGCATAATATAATATGTATAGATGATTTTAAATAAGAAACGACGGCCGGCGGCGGCGAGCGCATGTGACACGCATCTGGTCAGTCCGCGCCGGAAACGCTCGCGTGTATTCGCATTATATACGTGAAACCGTACTACATTTAATGTATTATATATCCGGCGGTGCGACGGGAGAACCGGCAATACCTATATGTGCACACGAACATACCCGCAGTGTATAATACAATAATACGCGTGCGTAGGTATATAAAGGCATATAGTCGTATATATGTACAGCACACGTTTCAGATAATAACTATCGGCGCGATCTCGTCTCCGCGCGTTATTATTATTATTATTATTATTATTGTTGTTGTGTACAAGCACGTATTTTTAAACAGTAATTATCGCCGCTCGAACCCTTTGATCCGGCTAATTGGACCGACTAATTGTCGCGCGTTAACCCGTTCGCGCGGTCGTTAAAACAATACGATCGCGCCGGGGCATCGTTTTACGCGCGCACATGATCACCATACCTCTCCGCGCGCGTCCGTACGTACGTAGAAATATATATTATATTATTGTCCATACACGCACGCACACGTATCGTTCGCAACACACACACCAATGTTGCTAACACTCGCGTTTTGCGGACGATGATGAGTACAATACGAATAACCAACGGCGGCGGCTGTTAAAATCTCGTCGGTCCCCTCGACTACGGTATAGACTATGTACGTATGTGTATATATATATATATTATATCTATGTATGATTTAAAATGCGATTTTATTGCACAATAGAATACTAAAACGTACACCTATACAATATGTGCGCACAACGAGTATAATGGTCTCCAAGTACAGGGGTCTCCAACATACGGCCCGTGTCAAGCTTTTTTAACTGGCCCGCCAAGCTAACTTGTGTTTTGAAAATATTATAATAATTTTCAAATTATTAATTTCCTATTCGAAAAATAATTTATCACACCATAAATTATAGGCTACATTTATTTTTTCCGGTGTTGTTTTCCACAACTGTATTAAAATAAAATATACAATTTTAAATTGTCAGTAAATAGTTCTCGTCCATCCTCGATTAATTTTTCTGTCTATGCATCCCTAAATAATACATTTTGCCCCGCGATTCCGAAGCAAATTTCAAAGTTGGCCTTCCGTAAAAAAAGGTTGGAGACTTCTGATGTAGTGTATTGTAACATACGCGTAATGCACGAGTGTGTACGTATTGCACGTGCGCTTGCATCTATACTTTATACACCGTCGTGTAATTTTTGGACGAAAACGACGACCCACCTAACGATAATACATAATAATATATAAGTATAACGTTATTTTCCATCGAATTCATAATGTATAAATAACATTATAATATAATGTATATATTTTATAGTACGTCATCTATACTTAAACATTATATTTTATTCGCCGATTATTATTTCCTATTATTCCGTACACACAGAACACGCTAACTAAATAATTACCCATCCGAGCAGTATTTTAAAATTATTGTAGACTATAAGAGCTGTTATACTTTTATGATACTATCACACTATCACAGTTATTACCATGTAAAAATCTTTTAGGTTGCAGAAACAGTGCAAAACCGTTTTAATAATATTTATTTATATATGTACACCTTAATCGGTGATTATAAAACAATTAACAAAATAAAATAATTCCAGGTAACTAAAAAGTGAAAAAAATTTGTACATCTAATCGGAAACTTTTTAATTTCTCTTTAAAAAATGTAATTTTCAAAAAATTCGAAGTAATAATTTCAAATTACCTGAATTGGCGCTGTTCAATGATCAATTAGTGAGTGATTGGTACTATAATGTTATATTATTATTATTTCAATTGAATTATATGTACTATATAGATTACAAAACGATCAGCACCTGCTGCGATTTTTAATTATTTCGCTTGTATAACATCATAGTATTCATATTAATTATTAATTAATACAATATATTCATAATAAGAAATCGTACCAATTTTATTACTCGAGCATCGTACATTCAAAGTCTTATAACGGCTATACACTCTCTTTGTAAACACATTACGAAATATACGATGGATCAACTAGATCTACCGATGATGTACTCGAGTTAAATGAATTCCATCATAAGAATATAACATTGTGCGGTGTACGTTGGTGAAACGCACGGTTTAACGAAAACAACAGAAACGGCCGCGGTGTGTATTTTTTCATACATAAATGAATAAGGATTTTTAATAACGATAAGCAGCATAGGTAACCATATTATACTCGCGGAGTAACGCCCTGTTCGTTTCTGTAAGACCGTATAATGTCTGTAGGCAGGTACAATATCGAATTGACCTTTGTTATTGCGACACTCGTTACAGAACAAGTGAAATATATGTTTTTCTTGAAACTATTATACAATACACGAGTTGTCACCTATTACAATATATATATATATATAGTGCCACCTACTCGGAGTATATACCTAATATACCTTTATGGTTGTATCTGTATTATTTATTTATCGATATCGAACTCTATACGTATTTTTCCATTACGGTGGTCGCTATGCGATTTTTCAAGCAAGAGAATAATCGATATAATATTGTGTTTGGAAACGTGAACACTCGATAAGTCGATACGATCACGTGTCAGAAGGCTCTAGACTTTGAGCCTTCAACACTATTACAATGTACATTACGAGAATACATTATTGAAACAATCCTGTACAGTGTGTGTGTGTGTGTAAGCGAACGTTCGCCCGTGAGTGTGATACACATATTCTACTTTATACATAAACATATATATCTTGGTACCAATAAAATTTTATACAAGCGAGCGCGGTATAAGTTAAAAATTACATACCGATACACATATAAACATTGTCAAATCGAACCTTGAGCGATGTTTTTTTTTCTCTTCACGCCAAAAGGCAAACGACACAGAAAATAATTCCACCTTGAACAGAAGACAGAACAAAAGTATATACATTATACACACACACACACACACACACAATATTGTAATACGTGCTCAAATGTCATCATATCGCACATTATGATATTATTCTGATGTATATAAAATGTCAAAATAATAATATAATATGTCACGTTCGTCGCTGTGTTCGTATATTTATGTATAATATTATATAATACGGTGTAATATGCATAACGGACGCGTTAGGATTTATCATCTTTTCCGGATAACAAACCGACGGCGGCAGCGGGTACAACCCATATCACGCGCGATGATAATAATATGATATTATCTACTCATCCTATTGGTAATTAAACATTTTTGGCAAACTCGGAGGGTGCTATGAATCTTTTATCACAAAGGCCATACGCGGGCGCGAAGTCTCTCGCAGGGGTGGCGCGCGCAGTGACCCCAACGCAGTTATTCGGCAGGGCGCGGGCACTTATACGTTCGTATGTATACGTGTGGGCAACAGAGAGTGTACAGTGTGTCTTTTTTTTCTCACATTGTCCTCTCTCTTTCTCTCTCTCTCCACGATGGGTCTCGCGGCGCAAGAAAAACGCATTTTTCACCGTCTCTCATTGCTTCTCTCTCTTTCTCTCTTGAATATTCGGCACACACACACACACACACACACACACACACACACACACACACACACACACACACACACACACACACACACACACAGCCGTTTGGCACTCGAAATGATAAACGATTGTCGTCGTTAATCGTGTTCGGAAATCCATTTTACGTGCAGCGCGCATTTTCGACATGTATATTATTATGCAATATTATAATATTATATAAATGCGTGCACACGCCGAAAACTGTTTTTCTTATACTTCGGTTTACTATACACATTTGGTATACACGGTGTGCGTTTATGATGTGCTGTCAAACCAAAAATCTACATTCGCGCGTATCGAATACGATCACTATACGTACATTGTAATATGTGCCTACAGTTTTAATCTGATTTAAATAATTAAGTCTATTTTATTTTCTCGTCTCCTACTATATATCTATATAGTGTAGCTCCTTAAACCATTTCTTATACTAAATTTCACTTTCATTTTGAAACCTAACTATATGTATATCACCTTCGGTATGTATTATAAATCAATATTGATTGTATATTTCACTGCTGCTCCCACTTCCCTTTGTTAAATATCATGTGAATGATTTGTTTGCTATATGCTTGAACTCGTTTGACAATTTTTAGAATATTTTGACATCCCTTCAGGACTTTTTAGCGAAAGACTGTAAAAAAGTTTCATAAATTTGAAATTTTTATATTTTTTACGATCCTTTAGAACGTTATCTATTCGACTAACATTCCAATATTGTTTAATTTAATTTTTAATTAAGCTTAAAATATTTATTATATGTATAATGCACCAACGTCAAGTAAAATATTATTGTAGTGTTCTAGTCAAAATCCAATGTTTTTTATCATCCGTCACTTATTTACTTCTAATCTGCTATTTTATATAGCTCCTGAGAGGTAGTTAACACCAATACTTCCCTGTCTCTTCGAACCTGCCCGAAACCTATATGAAATACTTACTTAATACTGAACCGTGAAAACAAATATTATAGTAATGATGAAACGTCTAAGACAAAACTAACATTTGTATCTATATAAGTGTTAAGTACAATGATCGAAAATAAATGCTAGCGTATAGTTATTCGTTTTACCTGTAGCTTGGGTTCACTTTTAATAATGCGACAGTTAGAACAAAAAAAAAAAATATTAGTGCACTTTAAGTCAGTTTTAATATCATAAAACGTATTTTATAACACTCCATCAGTTTATTTTTGTGTATAAAAAAAACGAATTCAAATTTTTTATCCCAAGTCTATATGTGTTTATACATAGTTATATTCTGAAAGGGACGATGCTATTAGTTCTATCATATCGTACTATTACGCATTACGGTGCATGTGTAAGTGTTCGAGTGGATGCGTGTGCGTATTTGTAAAAGAGTGTAAAATGTCATTAATCATTTCCGGAAAGTATAAAATAATGCCCATACGCGAACGATTAGCATTTAATTTTTTTTTTCTACGTAGCAGCGCTTCCAGTCGCGAGCTCGCCGCCCTTTGTTCGATTTAAAGATGTGTGTATAGAATCTATTGCAAATGTATACCTAATAATGCACGCGGTAGGTATACAGGGTATATGAGCTGTTTCGTGGGTGGTAAACCTATATTATTGTTAAGTAGGTAAATTTAATCGTATATATTATTATGTACTTTTATTACATGTATGCTGTATATAGATATACCTATATATTTTGTCGAATAGAAACCTTATATTTTTTTATTATTTCTTTTTTTTATGATTTACCTCAACTGAACTGAACTGCTCATTCATACATATTATATATATATATATATATTATATGTGTAAAAATGTATATGTGTGTGTGTATATGTGTGTGTGTATATGTGTGTGTGTATATGTGTGTGTGTGTGTGTGTGTGTGTGTGTTTGTGTGTGCGTTTGTGTGTATGCGTATTTAATCAGTATATGATATAAGTATGGTATTATTATTGCGTATACAACAGAACGCGTGTTCCGGACAACCACTTTTCGCCCGCAAATGAGAATAATATAATATGTACAATACGCGTATGTTGTATACATTGACGCAAAATGTCCTGCGGAGAAATTAAATAAAAAAAATACATCCACTTCCGGTGTTAAATAATCCTATATACGTTTGCATTGACCTCGGAATTCCGCCACGAATACGATACCATAATAGGATAATGATATTATGTGGATCATAACACGCAGGCGCGCCCGACGAAGGAAAAATCCAGAGGAGGCGAATCATAAAAATATTGTCTGTATTCTATAATATCTCAAATAGGTATTATATGTTAAGTTAAAAATAATTTATAACTTATAATTGAACTAACAATACTTACTACTAACAATACTAACAACTAACCATATGGTTTCAACCAACAGGTTTTTATTCGATCGATAATGTTACAACGCTATAATAACGCTTTTAAAACAATATTACACAACGGCGAGAATAGTAAAAAAAAAAAAAAAACAACAAAAAAAAAAAAACATAAATAAATAAATCGTTTTTCAGGCGAAAGAAGTTTATTTTTCGCCCTCCGATGGCCAATATTGACGCTCACGCGTTAGCGGTGTAACGAACGCCTCCACCGGTTGGGACGAACGATCTCCGTTATAGGCACTCTATGTGTGCGTACTTATTTATTTAACGAGGTCCTAGGAGATCTGACCTCGGTGTTATATGGTACTCTAACTCTTACTGACTCATAAAGGGTTTATAATATTTACATAATTTACAAATTGATATAGATACGAGTAGATACATTATAAAGAACCGAATAAATATTATGAACCTGATGTCGTCGACCTTTCGAAGTGTTCGTCGTGTAGACGAGGTAGTTCGCCAATCCCATTCTCAGAACTTCGTTATTGAACACCCATCACCGACTTGCACTCCGTGGACCGCTTGCCTGCTGGTTGTGTCTTCTTCGTTTGTTGAATCCACTCCCTTGCCGAACGTGTACTCTACACTACTGCCTGTGTATCCGTGCACTACTGCATGTGTATTCGTACTGTATCTTCTCGGTCCGTGCGATTGTCTGAGCGGCCGCTGCCATAGACTCCTTCGTCAGCATACTTCGCGTATCAGTTAATATATTAGCCGTATAATATATTACTTAAGAACTGATGTACGATGTCAATTTATGACCATCGTTACAGCGGTATCTATATAAAATATGAGTACATATATATTATATTCGTATGGGTACGTCCTATACGCACGACGTCAGAAACGTGTCTCTTGGACAGTTGTACCGCACTATAATAATATGTAGATCACATGCCATTAAGTGATTTTCGTTTTCACAAATTTAGTATAGTGTATTATACAGTTTTATTATGACATAGGTATAGGAGGACGTATTACGTATATGTCCAGCAGCTGAATTTTAAAAAATACACCACTAAACACGTATTTGATAGTCGACTGTGTATGAAAAATAAAACTCGAGTTTATACATCATTATCATACACGTTGTCACGTTGACCTATTATTGTTTTCAATATAAATAAAATAATTTTTCAGTTTGAGCACGAGACACGGCGATAAGCGGTCCAAGAATCGGTCTCGATCCGGACACCCCTGCACGACGAATGGAGCCAATAGTCTGATATACAGGATATACAGGATATAAAGTCCCACGAGGATTTACCATCACAAGTATGAAGTAATAATATGTTCATAGTCTCTTGAAACTAATAAATCCTCATAAGATACCCTGCACACGCGTAAATGTATATTATACAATAATTGTACATGCGTGGTCGTACGCGAAATAAAATATAATATTATTTAATTGGCACTATCTATTATATTATTATTGTTTCGTTTCAGTGGACGTCTTTGTTTCTCGCATAACCCTGCCACAGGGTAAATCGCTCAGGGTCCTCACGGTGTTGGCCAACGATTGGATATTTGATAATGCGCAGAAAATCGTATTACAGTTTGTAGACTTGGTCGTGCCAATTCTGCAGCTGATTGTCTTCGGTCTCATCGGGCCACTACCTATATATTATATTGTACGAGAGCGGACTCGGTTTCCGTGAACCGAACTCACGGACGGGCAAACACTGTAATATTTACTAACAAACGTCATCAGGGTGTGTGAGTGTGTGTTTGGACGTGCGTTAAGCTATTTAAAAACCCGTTAACGTATACGGATTCCGCAACCTGTTGTGTTACTACTGCGTTATTACGCGACTGCAACAGGGACGGTTATAAATCGTCTCGAACGGCGGCGGCGACGGCGTAATTTTGACAAATTGTCGAGTCCGTAGTCGTTTGTACGCGCATAGCCATTATATTATATTATGTATACATATGCGCATGCACGCATAAGTCATTATTCAGCAGTTCCGCGATGTGTCCAATTACACACATACCTATATCGACTTCCGCGGTCTATTAAACCAGATAGCACTGCTCACTCGCGTCACACGTCTCTAGGATCAGCGTCTATAACAGGGGTCGGCAAGTAATTTCTATTGGAGTCCTAAAGATTAATATAATAAATCAATGAGGTCCGGTAAAAAAATTAAACAGACTGGAATGACTCCAACCCTTTCAGGCAATACAAAACAATATGGTTCTGTCCACTCGTTCATAAACTTCCTATTTACGATGTCAATTTTGTGTTTTTTACTCAACCTATTGAACGAATTATAAGAAGAAATAATATAAAATAAAAAACGCACAGTATCCACAGGCGAATGTATACGTATTAAATCATTAACTAACTTGTTATTTAGAAAATACGGATTACTGACAAATAATATAACTATTTCAATGGATAGCAACGATAAGCAATAAATGTAATTTTCGCCGTCGCGTCGGTATATTTAATATTTGGTATTGTCGTGACTCGGCCGTCGGCCGATAACATCGTAATAAAACCGATTATTACCTACCCGATAAAATATTTGCAATGATCTATGACATAACTGTAATCTGAGTTTGATAAATTAAATAAAATAAATGTTCTGTATTAATAATAATACTATTTCAATGAATAACATAGTGAAGTACAATTGACAAGGTCCAGAGTTTTACTTTCGCGATCTGGATCCGAACCGCGGTCCGCCAGTTGCTGACCCCTGGTCTATAACATAAAATATATGACGTGATCAAATAGTGCCGGATATTATAATTTAATTTATTTTTTTGTTTTTAATCCAAACAAAAGCTCCGTACATTGACTACGTTCTCACCGAATTCGACAAGTCCTTCGGTGATAACCGATGCACAATAATGGTGTCCCATATAGTGTTACCGATACGTGAATGCGTACAACATCGCGATAATGATGTATCCGGAACAATATATGTATAATACATAAATGGGCTTAATATTAAATATTATTGTTTTACGATTTTTTTTTATATAAATAATTTCAGAAGTTACAAAATACCTATATGTATTTTTACATTATAATGGCTTACGATCGTATCTATCTATCGTTTGAAGATCATAACATTTGACGTCATCAGTGTTTACATATATGCATAATATATAACGTGCATTTTAAGTTAGATACTTGTTTATTATTTTCGTATCGTCACAATAGCTTATAATGTTATTATACTCAAAATAAATCCCGTCTACGTGTAGAAACCGATAAAAACGGAAATTTCGAATCAAATATCATGAAGAACATTTTCCTGAAATCGACTGAACTGAGCACTATTCGACCACGTGCGCATTTGAAAAATTCACTACGACGTACATATCCGTATCGCATACAATATATAATAGCTGTTGTAAAAAAGGGGAAACTACACTACAGGACGCATCACGCATGTTAATGGCAATTAAAAAAAAAAAAAAACACAAAATCTTTCACAATATGACGTATATTATTATACCACTATACCATATGTCGTACATGTACACAAATTGAGCATTATTCACTAGGTTTTTAAATTATAGTTTCAATTTTTTTTCCAAAGGACTCGTCCCGTCGAACTACTGCAACATGCGCAGTCATAATATGTCATTATACCTTTTATTTTATTTACAAGTATATGATAGGATATTAAGATAATAAAATAAATAAATAAATAATTAATGATTTAATTTTTTTAACTGTGTTTTAACTGATGTTGAATTTTCAATTCGAAACCGGTCGTATTAATATACACTTTCAATAATTCCCTCTCAATGTTCATTCATTTATTTTATATATTTATATTTTTTTTATGTATTTATTTATTATTTTTTATTGCATACTATTTATCACTATAACATATATGACCATATAATATAATTACATATAGGAGAAAACGGGTTGATAACGAGTGCTTAAACGAGGGAGGGGAGGAGAAAGAAATTTGTCGACAGTTTTTCGCCAAGCGAGAGAGAAGTCGAAATGCACACAATAGACGACTTGCCAAAATACGAGTATAATATAATATATACGCCGCAGTATTTTATGATACGTATGTACACGTAGGGCTGATGCGTTCGTGTAAACACATATACAGTACAGGTTAGGTATATATATATATAGTATACCTGGCGGCAAGATTATAAACGGGCGAGGAATCAATCAAAAAGGATGTGCCCCGCAAAGAGGTATAAATTAAATATTCAACTTTACGGGTATGGCGGACTCGCACGGCAGATATCCGTCCGTGAGTGTGCGCGTATACCATCCCCGTCGCGTCATTGCCGGGGGTGGCAGGTTCGAGCGTGCCCGCACGGTTTCGCAGATGACAAACGACGATCCGTCCGCGACCGCCCGGACAAAGTTTCGACGACTGCGAACTTGGAAAAGTTAAGAAGTAAAATACTGCAGCGCGCCCGTGCACATAATTAGAGCGATACGCGATACGGCGGCGGTGGATGTATAATTATAGCGCAAGGGTGAGGATTTTGCCGGGGCAATCGACAATAATAACCCGGTTAAAGTTTGTCGTCTGTTGCAAAATCTTCGACCGTCCCGCCGCAAACGTTCTGTCAACGTGTGGGCACACTTGATGTTCGTGCGCGCGTGTGTAAGCATCCCTTGCGTGTCTATACCCTCCGGAATCCTTGCGTGGGGTGTATAGTTATGCTGTCGACCTGCAGGCATGCACGACGCGATGAACACTGTTTACCGGCCGAAAGACATGTGTTAAACATACACACACCCACACATGCACACGCACACACGCAAACACACATACAAACGTACACACACACACACACACACACACACACACACACACACACACACACACCCACGCACACACATACCCACGTACACACATACACACACACACACACACACACACACACACACACACACGTTCGCACACACGTACACGTGCGACCGACTAAACAGTATATGGTCGTTGTAAACGATATAACATATTAAAACAAAGGTATAGACATGAGGGTACAGCGTAATATTATATATTTGAGGGCTTCTCATCGTGCGCAAAACATCCATCACATAGTATGATATTATTATGTTACATTATTTTCAAAGTCTATGTGTTGCGTGATTTATTCTAACAAATTATAATCACCGTTGATAGTGTGCATACCTAAAGATTTGTGTAAATTTTAGTTTTTTCGTGGGTAAATATAGGAACTTTTTGGCCTGCAGAAAACGTATAACGATTTAACAAATTTATAATCTATACGATCATTTTGTAATCCATAACGGATAAATGTGGCGTGTAAAGTCATTTAAAAAAAAAAAAATAAATAAGCATGACGTATACGTTACAACAGAAAGCAACTTGTTGTTTTGGATTAGCCAATAATTTTATTAAAATAGATGATTCCCAGAGGATCAATCGTCGTGTAATGATCTCATGCGGTTAGGGGAAGAGTGAAACATCTGCATGTATGTCTGGATTGTTACCAACAATCTGAAGTTTTTTACAATTTTATGGTCTGATGCTCCTTTTCATGTGTCCGAAATATATTATGTCGAAGCGATTAAAAACAAAAAAAGTTGTTAAATTTTATGCAATAAGCATGTTTTATAATATATATTCATATTATACATACCGTCCGAGTGGTGCCACTTATTGTTCTAAAAATTTTAAAAAGTAAATAATAAAAAGTACACTTATTAAAACATATTATATTGAAATATACTATTTTTTTTTTTTTTTTTTTATAATTTCAATAGTTGAATGAAAAATAATGATTTGTAAAAACGTTTATTAAAACACTATGGTCCAATTATTGTTTATTTTTTTTGTGTTTGAATAATTTGTGTATAGAAACTAAGAAAATATGAATTTTTATAATAATAATTTAAACGTGTATAAAAAATATTGTAAGCATTATTACAAAGAGATTACATAGAAAATAATTCAATATCTAATTCTACGAGTATAACGATTACTCTTAGGGCGTAGTAATAACGCTCCATATATAAAAAAATATATATATTTTTTAATTAATTATATTAAATAATTTTATAATAATATATAGCTAGACATATTATAAAATCAATAATTAAAAGATTTTCGAATTAAAATAGTGATAAATTCGTATACCATCCGCTAACTATCAAACCTGAATTAATATTAACTTTTCATCAAATACTACATAATAGGGATACTAATTAATCATTTTTATTGATAGTAATGTGTTTCAAAACTAGGCTGGACGTATAGAGCGCACTTAATGAGTTGAAATTCCATTTACCAAAATTAATTGTTCAATTCGATTTAATATTTATCTACAAAATATAAATGAACATTTTAATTGGCATATACATGTGAGCATATGTACATTGATTTTTATAACATTTTACCCGATAAGAAAAAATATTTACTGGAGTTTAATTATCACGGCTGTAGATCGTACAGTTATTTACAGACGTGGTTTATTTGTTTTTGTAATATTCTATACGTATAGTTCAATTTCAAATGGTGATAGTAAACATTTTTTTTTTTTTTATGATAAACCTTAATTGGTTTTCATTAAAAACTTCAAATATACGTATTAATGATTACATATTTTGTGTATAAAATCTAATACATTACCTATGAGTAGAAAACGACGATTCTACATGTTTGTCGATTTTTGTGCGTAGTTATAACTATTTCACATGCAATTTAATGAATATGCATTGACGTTCTGTACGGTGTTACCAAAATAATGAACAACAATAAAACTGTTCCCCTTCAATTAAAATAAAAACCGTACCACGAGCATCGACTAAAATAAAATCGAAAAATAGAGTTGAAGTCATTTATTTATTTATTTATTTATTTTTATTTCCTATAATTTATATTTTTAGGTATAAAATACCAATGATTTGCTGTTTGTTCATAATACTGCAGCAGAGTAGGTAAACGTTTTTGACGGGAAATTAATAAAAATCTATTTTTCTAAAACCATAGTATTTATCGCAAACAGAAATATCGTTGTATATAGAGAGTACATCGATAAATCCGGCACGATCAAATTATTAAAATGTATGCGTATTCATATTTTGATAATACTACAATAATTATAAATTATTGACTCTACAAATTCGTTACAGTAAAAATATACCTTTGCGTGCATGTTAAGTAAATATGATTGGATTCAAATATTACATATATAACATTATAATCACGACAAAAACACTTTAACTACAGCTATGGTGAGTAAAAAAAAAAACGCTGGTTGAATAAAAAATAAAAACAATTTTTTAAACAGTTATTTTGTGTCTCGTAAGCGTTCAGCGTTATAAAGTTGTGGTATTATTAATTGTGGTGTTAAAAATAAAATTCTTCATTTACTTGGCAAGTGCATATAATAGGTAGTCGCATACAGCTTATTATAATATTGTTATTGAGCTACTTACACTGATACACATCATATTATTATATAGTGATGTATGCGATCGCGTTTTGAAGTTTTAAATAATTGAATAAATACTTATTAAATACATTATATTTTCTTACATACTTTTACAACTATTTGTCAATAACTACAAAATACAACAATTTACACCACCCCAATAAGCCACGGAGCTTATAAGATGCTAATCTTTGTAAAGTTATGAACGTTAAGTAATGTTATTTGATTACTCAAAGTACTGTCATCATTATTATGACAAGTATCAGATAACTTACAGAGGTCTTCAAACGCAGTTCACAACTTACCATTCGCGACTGTATAAAATATACATGAATCCATCGAATGAAAAGCGTTTTATTTTATATTATAACCAACCATAATTTAACATGGAATGTATATTGCTTTTGCGTATTTTTAACTATTTTTTTTTTCAGTTAACATTTATCCACGGTTAATATAATATAAGCATTATCTACTGAAACAGTTTTTAAGATTGGAAATTGGACATACAGACTACGACACAAGGTTAACCACTGCAATCCGTTTTACCAACATGCCGTTGATAAATAGGAATTTTGAAACAGTCGATTATTATATAATAGTTGTTTGAAATCCAATTATTTTCACGAATAAATTGACGGTTTTTTTTTTTTTTTTGTCTTTCTTATAAATTGCACATCCTTAATTGTGTAGCTCTTCTGTAAACGTTTGTGTATACATATAAAACAAATATTGCATTATGCTACAGACTATTTGAACGCGAATTATTACAAATATTTTATCTTGCAACGCGCGTACTGTGTTAAATAACTCCCATATGTCCTACATTTATAATATAACACATAGCCTATATATATATATTATCGCATAATATCATATTGACCGTTGCTCCAAATCGAATAATATTGATAAAATATCTAATGTAAAAATGAAAAAATGCCGTTTGATTAATATTCTTTGCCAATCACACTTATCATACAATAATTTTCATACACAGCGAATTGTTTGAAACGATATTATAATATTATAATATTTGTTTATCATTAAGAGTTATGGACGAAGCGTTTTGTTTATGATATAGAAGTAAATTTATGTATAACCAGTTGTTTACCATGTCTATATTCAATTAATAATATCAATTGATTATTATAGACATATAAAGTGATAAAAAATCCGCTATAGTTGTGTGTGGTTGACAAATATATTTTTTTTTCTCTACGAATATTGTCCGAGTACATACTATATAATATGAAAACGCAATATATCTCATTGTTTTTAAAAAATCGAAATATTTTCATAAAAAACATTGTCTAATGCGTAGATTTAATCTGCGAGAACTTCAGAATTAGCCATTGTATAGGTAACGATTTGAAAAAATAAAACAACTAAATATACGATTGTGCAGTAAACAATTAATTTTATTATAGTTCTTCTGACATTGCAAGTTCCTCTGCCCACTCATCGCACCAAGTCTTCGATATTAAGTCTCGAAAAAAAAGCAAGTTATTTACCGGTTAAAAAGTCGCGCAAAATCCAGTGTATAAAACAACACCATTTATACTCGTTTCACAAGTCAATTCGATTTTATTGTATTAATATTTCGCGATACAAACTCGGAGTTCGTCATGTATTGATAAGCACAATGATGTCCAATTAGAAATTATATCTAGTCGAAAACCTCTTCGAAACTGCAATCAGTTCCAAATGCCAACCCAAAAGCATTATATAGAGTTTCTCAATAGCCCACATAAATATTTAAAACACATCCTATTATGATGATAATAGTTATAAATAACCGTATCAAATAAAAATTTAAATATTCATCGGGAAAGTCGGCTGGTATGGTCGTTGCTGTCGAAGCTTAAGTTCAATAAAATAAAAATGATATCGAATGTGCAACATGGCCTAATATAATTTATAAAAGTGTATGCTGCATGGATAAAATCACAGTAAAACCGCGTTAAATAACATCTTGATTGTCTAGTTTTAAAATATGGGTGGGTTATAATATGCCAGCATTTGTAACGATATAATAAAATAAGTATTAAGTGTCATATAATTATTTATTTATTTAGAATACATTAATATAGAAAATATATACATTTGATTTGGAGAAAAAATAATTGTTATAATAGTAAAAATAAGTACAATAAAAAATAAAAAATTAAATTAAATATTTTTACAAACATTTAAAAAAAAATGCGATTGACAATGGACTGGGCAAAATGATAATTTTTTTTTTTTTTTTAACATAATTTGAATATAAAATTATCGCAATTTATATCGTAAAAGAAATCCAAGGCAGTGGAGACTGAATAATTAAAAAGTTTTCGGTACTATTTATGTAGAACAATAATATGCACTCGACGACGGTAAGCACGTAGGCGGATAAATTATGTAAAACTATTCGAAATAAGGAATAATATTGACAACTCACTCTGGTATCTCTTATCTCCTAGGGCTTTCGATCGAACATTTAATATAAACGTGTGCGAAAACACCAATAATATATAATTATAATATTACATAAATCGGTCACCGTATGGCACATTGTGATTTTGTGATTATTATGATGATAGGTGCATATTGTTTATATATTTCAGCAGACGGCGGCGGTTAGGTTGCAACCATTATTTAATACTATACGCCTTGACCACTCGACAGCCGGCAACAACTCGGACACGGCTGCGTGTGGCGCGCGCTTACGACGACGACGACGACGACGAAATAGGTTGTCCGAAGGCGGCGGCCGCGTGCCCCCACCATCACGGCGGCGGCGCAACGCACACCGGTTCATTCATCATGCATCGTCCGCAGTGGCGGCGGCGGCGGCGGTACACGAGGGACTGCCAGAGCCGACCGTCGACCGTCCGGCGCTCCGATTGGTCGCGCGACCGCGCGGTTACGTTTCTCCGCGCGCGCACACACGCGCACATCAACGCACACGCGCACACAACCAACACGCGCACACAAACACAAATACACATGCACACGCACACACGCGCACACGTACACACTCGCACAACCAACACTCGCACACACGCACAAACACACGTACACACACGCACAACCAACACTCGCACACACGCACAAACACACGTACACACACGCACATACACGAACATATACAAACACACGCTGACGAACACGAACGGGCGCACGCACGCACAGCGACGGTCGTCTCCAGCCGCGTCGGAAGTTGTCGGGTTTTCGGTGTGCGCGCACAGAGTGTGTGTGTCGTTTCGGTCCTCCGCGAGTCAGTCCGCTTGTACTGTTCCACTCGCCTCAGAACGCGGTTCGCCGTCGCATTCGTCGTAAATCACACACTAGCACGTGGTGTCCCCGCTGCAGACGGACCCGCACACGATTATTATTACCTCGTATAATAATTATCATCACCGTACAATAAAATATTGTTATTGTTTTTCGATATTTTAATTTTAATATTTTTTTTTTTTTTTTTTATTAGTTTTCCTACATTAAAATCGCGTGTTCATCTCGCCCCGTGTCTTAGCAATATTATTATTAACGGCAATATTATACATTACACGTTATTATACATTTTTCTCGTCGCGCCGTCACCTCCGCGGATTCCTGCACCGGCAGCAGCATTGCATTGTAATCGTTGTATTTTCTATGTATTACACTCGGTGGCGCGCGTAAGTGATCGTGTCGATAATATCCAAAAATAATATCCAACTAAATACAACATTTTGTCCGCCGGCTCGTAAGTAGTGCGCGCGTATATTATTCTCGCACACTTTTTCTCCCGGTCTCCTTCCGACGTCCGCGACTGTACCCGATCGGTGTGATACATTATGACGCGGTTTTCGAACGGCATATTCGAGACCTGACGACGTGCGCGAGTGCCGTTGGTGCGAGTTTTTTTTTTTTTTTTTTATTCCGTTTGTTTAACCGGCACGAAGAAAAACGCGACTCGGTCTCGTGGTATACGTACACGAGCGGCACACCGCGGAATAAGAAAAATAATCGTCGAGCGGAGCGTGCAGGTGCACACCGGCAACCGCACGTTTAGATGAACATGAGTTCGTATCAGTTCATGAACTGCTATCAGCAGAGCCAGCAGGCCCAACAGGGCCGGTCGGTCACGTCGCCCGCGGACCCGCTGCAGACGGGCAACAGTCCGGGCGGCGGCGGCAGCGGCGGCGGTGGCGGCGCGTCCGCCGCGGACTACTATCACGGGCAAGCGGCCCAGGCCGGCGGTGGTGCGTACAACGCGGGCCCTGCGGCCGGCTGCTACTCGCCACAACAGTACGCGTCGCAGTACATGCAACAGTCGTCGCCGTCCATGATCGACTACACGCAGCTGCACTCGGTCAACCATCAGCAACAGCACCAGCAGCACCAACAGCACCAGAGGCTGCAGGCCGCAGCGGCTGCGGCGGCCGCGGGTGCTCACCTCCAGCACCTGCAGCACCACGGCGGTGGCGGTGGCGGCGGCGGCGGTGGTGTGGCCGGCGTCGGTGGACTGCCTTCGCCCGGCGGGGCAATATCGCCCATATCGTCCGCGCTCAACAACAACGTGATCGGCATGCCGTCCGCGGCCGGCGGCGTCCAGTGCAAGTACGAGGTGACCGCCTCGGCCGCGGCCACGCCGAACGGCATCAGCTCGCCCCAGGACCTGACCACGTCCGCAGCCCCGCCGCCCGGCGCCCGCTCGCCGCCACCGTCCGCAATCATGAAGTCCGGTGGTGTCCGGTCGTCCGGTGGCGGCCCCGTGGCCGGATCGTCGCCCGCCACCCAAGGACCCGTATCGCAGACGTCCTCGTCGCCCGCCTCGTCCATCTCGTCCACGTCGTCCAACGGCGGCGGCGGCAACGGGCCCGCGTCCTCCGGCGGCAAACAGGGATCCGGCCAGAACCCACCGCAGATCTACCCGTGGATGAAGAGAGTTCACCTCGGCCAGAGTGAGTACAAATCGTTAATAATGTTATAAATCGCTATGCGGTCGGATAACCTCGAGTTGGGTGCCGGCAAATTTAAAAATGCGTCATGAATTGGGTCCCTGCGTATTTTATCGAGCACAGGAATTTGGGTCTCGATATATTTTTTTCGAGCACACCGGTTAGCCCGCGTCAAATTAATAAAATACAAATGTTATAATATTCCCGAAACTTTTTTATCTAACCGAACACCCTAAATTGACGTTTATTTGTTTATTTAAATCGTTTGTATATCATTACGCCGGTGAAAACGAAAATTGAAGTAGTAACTACAGATATGGGACTTTGGCCTACGAGCTCACTGGGGAACTCGAATCAAGAAAACCCCTCGATTTGTCATGAAAAACCACATCGGATAATATTATAATAGGTTACAGAATAAATACGTTTCGGGTAAAAAGTAGAAAAATATTTTAAATGCTGCGGACTCGACTCGTATTTAATTGTAGTGATTGAATATTCAAGTCCCAACTCACATATTTTTCTCGCATTGACTTCACAATGCACATCAACTGTGCGTGGTGATACGTTGGGAAACGGTTTTTTTTTTTTTTATATAAAGTAGAAATTCCTTCGTTTTGTACGATTTCGGAACGATACTTGTAACAAGGAAAAAACTTATTTTGTAATATAATATCATCCGATACCTAAATCTTGTTTTATACACTTTCGTTTTAACCTCTTTTTGGCCACGTTTTATTAAAATATATCATCGGTCATCAGCATAGTATTTATGTGGATAGTAATTTCTTTAAATTATTATAATTAACCAACTAAGTACTAATAGTTTTAATATGAAATATCTTTTGTTGAAAATCTCGCTTGCAGTGACTGCAATTATTTTTAGACCAAGAAAAGGTCAAGTTTTTACTACGTTTTTATTCGTATAATATTATACACTGGACACTCGTTTTCATAACAGACTGCTGGACAACTCGAATCAAAAATTGTTGAATATTACAGTTTACATATTATAGTTAACAGTTACCTTGTCACGGGCCATAATAATTTTACTTCCATCGACGTAAATCTCGTGTTATTCATCTATCATTAGTACCGTGAAATAATTATAATTATTGTACCCACAAAGCCAATATAAATAATATGTGCAATGTAATTGTTTACTATACTTAATAATACAAATCGATTAAACATATTAATTGTATTATGACATTATGTTCAACGGAACCTTTCAGCAGTACATATAAATTACATTCGAAAATATAATCATATTTTAATGCGATCTATAATAAGCTGTATAGCGTTTAATCGAAGTGTACACCAATATTATTATGTATTATATAAGACAGTAATTTACATAAAATTGTTGTAATTATTTTCAATCTCATATTTCAATTTTCTTATGCAATCATTTCGTTCAACACTGATAAATTGTTAGTATATCATTGATTTCGAACCTTCAATGAGTTCTTAAATAATAATATCACGAATTAGTCATTTTCCTTTCCGTTCCATAATCGCAACAGCTTCTTAATTTTTTTTTTTTTTAAAAGAAAGAAAAACGAAATTCTAAAATGTTTAACTACTCTTAACTTAAACTATATTCCATTCCCGAACGTAAAATAATTAGTTTAAATTCAGAAATGTTTGGCATGTATAAGAAAAGATTTAAAAACTCGATTGAATCCTATACTAAAAAGATTATCCCTTACATAATGTATTATATACCTGCTAGCTATTTTTACTATCGGAAACAGGATATGAAACGGTACCATGAACGCGCAAACATATAATATATTAATGATAATTGGTGGTTGTTTACGCCGAGGCAGTTAAAAATCGATTGAAATGCCGATAAAAATATTGTTGCGGGCCAAAACATATGAATAAAAAACACAACCCTCTCCGCGAGGGGTCCAAAAACACAAGTAACACGAGGCGTTACGAAAAGAAAAAAAAAACAGTTAACGACAAATTAATAGTTCGAGTGTTTGGGATGTGTATGATAATAATAATAATAATAAAAATATGAGTATAGTATAGTTATTTCGATGTAATAAACAACATTAGGTGTAACTATACAATATATATATTATATTCGTGTATGTACGATTGCACGCGAAATGTGGCTTGCAGACCGTGGCTAATATAACCTGATATCGCGCGGTAGTGTTGGAGTTTTGCTTGTATACGAGGCGACGGCGATGGCTCTGTGCAGCATAATGTAATGTTAATAATAATTATAATGTAATACGCATTACTGTGCGCAAAACTAGTTCCAAAAATATATGAACTAAATTCTTTTAGTACCACGATGCTCAACAAATATACACAAATTACACACATCGCCTTTTACTAACAATATATATAATATGTACATAAATAACTTTGATTTTTCTTTGGATCCGAAACTTTAGTTGAAAATAAATAATAATGAATATTAACTAACCTATATGTATACTCATTGTAGATTATATATGTTTGATTCTTCTTCTTTTTTCTTCTCTGTTCAAATATTCAATATTTAGATCTACACTGTATATAATATTTTGTAAAACTATAATAAATATCTATACAACACTGTTTACTTTTTATCCCTTTAGGGTATTTAAGCTTTAAATGAATAACTAAACGTAGAGCGAAAAAATAAATACTGTTATATGTTGATGTAGTAATAATATATTTAACTCGCAGTAAAGCTTGTGTTTTCGGAAAAATCGAAAAAAAAAATATCCATCGGGTGCTTTGCCTGCCTGCTCTTCTGCATCGTGTTAATATTATTTTAGTCTCATTTGCTCTTTGTCATTACAATTTAATGAGCATGAGTTTCCTTATTCTGTTAAATGTGAAAATGTATATATTTTAAAAAATCGTTACATCAGCCCTAGCTCCAAAGCTATATTCCGCGGTCGACAAACATAATATTATACGTCATATTATTGTCTTATTAGAACTGCAGCACACGTCACTATATTATCATTATGATGATGTTATGCAGTTATCTATGTATAGCGATTAATATGTAAGTGCATGGCGAACGGATAGTCCGACGGAGACGGCGCACACTTGCAGTCATTAAACTTAATAATAATATAAATAATAAATAAAATAAAACTTTATACATGCGGATTATATTAACTTAACGTTTTTAATTAGTTAATTTAAATTGAAACTCTTCCGCAACTCTGTATAATATAATATTATTATGATATTGAATTAAGTTGTATTTTCAAACATGCATAAGATTATAATATAATTGAGTTATTATTAAAAATGCAGTCAACAGAGTATATACTCATATTTACTGCCAGTCTTCAGCCTGGTCAGAGTGCTAAAGAAAATTATAGCTACGTAAAAACACCATAAATGACCGCAAATGTGCCCGACTCGGTCCGATAACGACCGCTTCGGCCGCGTAAATCTCGGCGACGCGTCTCGTCGTCTTTTATACGGCAGCTGTTGATCTCACCCGTGTCAACGGCACCGGCAGAGGGGACTTTTTAGTTTTTATTTTTTCCTGTACATTTTTGCGCCCGCATGGACAAATAAAGTATACACAGTGTATAGGTACGAAATAATCGTCGCCTCGCCGCCCGCGCGCACCCTCCTCAAGACACTTTCGTGTCAAACGTCGTCTTTTCGCCCCTTCGGAAAACACGCGCACCGCCGCCGCCGCCGTATCCCACCCGCGGAGACGAATTATTCGCGAAAAAGGACGCACTTTGTCAACGACTCGGTGCTGTACGCACACGCGTAAGATATGTACACATATACACACCCGTTATTCGTTTATGCGTATATTATAATAATATTATGATGTACACCGAGTGCTGCAGTATAGTGTTATTTTTACGGTATGTATTATGTCGCGGGGCGCGCACAAACGGGTAAACACGGGAAAAAAAATCCGCCGCGAGATAATACTGCAGAGTCCGTCAGAACAAACGCATATTTTTCAAAATGATGCTATGCCGAAAGTACAATATCCGTTAGAAAAAAGAATGCTAAAACATTTGCAGTTTTTTATCCGTAACAACATGTACGTTCTGAAAACAATGTCAGTCGTATACGGTGCCCTTGGGCCGAGATGCAGGAATCCGGGCGCCCATCGTGTCGATCAGTATCATCTGTCCCGGTACTTTTCTCACCTCTCGTGTGATCTCGTCCTTTGATTGATCTAGACCTTTGTTTGACTTGTATTGATAAATTTTTGATTTTAAGTAGCCCCACAAAAAAAAAATTACATATTGTCAAGTCAGGGGAATGAGCGTGGTCACGAAATGTCCTCAAAGCGCAAAATGACAACTAAAACTGCACTTTTTCGGGTGTACAACGAGTCGTCTTTCACACCGATTGGACTACCCCCATTTTAAGTGGTACCATTTCTGAAAACATGCGATTGTTTTAACTCCTGACGGACCCTGTATAGTGATGTTAGACATGGCGAAATCAAAGTCCGACTATACCTCGGGAAATGCGTCCGTTCCGCCACCATTAATCGCGCGTAAGACAATATTATATCGTCGATAGACTGCAAACATTATGTAAAACTATAATATACTCTGCAAAACTATATTGTTCGCTGCATGACTGTATAGCAAGTTGGGAAAATTAAAGTTATCGCAACGAACGTATCGTTTATTATAAAACCAAATAATATACAAATAATAGGTGCGAAAACGTGCTCTTAAATGTGCTCTAATGTACGCGCTTAGTATAATATAATTTATACATATATATTGAAAATCTTTGAAATAACCCTTTGGTTTTTATTCCTTCACGATATTTTTGTTAGGTGATCGTATAGTATACAGGCAACGTCATTATGTATAGAACTAATATTATGCAGTTTTCAATATGTTTTCTCTCTCGTCACGACAATACGAATAACGATAATTTTAGATATTTTTTTTCGAAAACAACTAAAGTAAACAGAGAAGATCACTAAATACTCGTTTATATAATTTTTAAACTTTTGACTACCTATTGGCATACTTATCCCCAAGTCCATCCCACTTCGGACTGCACTGCGAAACTAAAAACAGAAATATCATGTTTTTACGCGGTCCAATCCGTACAATCTCGTCTTTATACACACCGTGTACACATCCATTGAAATATTATAACTATGATGATACTACAAGCATATACGATATAAAACTATCAGTGGTTATTATAATCGCGTTTTCTATAGTATATGTAAAACCGTTTAATCCGTCGTCGTGTCAGGCAAGGAAAAAAAAAATAAAAAATCGAATTTACGTTGAAATGATCCAAATCAATATTTATCTATTCGGCCACGGCAGCAAAGATCGTGCAGTGTATATACCATTTATATTATTAACGTATACGAGCTTGCGTAGATGAGTATATTATTATACTTGTAAGATATATAATGATTTGAACGTCAGCGCCTGGTTTTCTTTTTTTTTTTTTTTTTTGTTACTTTGCCGCTGCAGACGATGTCCGTCATAATTATCAAATTATCATCGTTATGATGCGTACACGGCAGTTGCGTAACACGTTGTAATAATATAACACAATCTAAATTATAATATTATAAACGTGTCCGCGCAATGCGTAAATAACGATAATCGTCGCCGTTCGTGTATTACGAATATTATGCATATATTATTATCATATCATATACATTTGTAATAAATTGGCGAGGCTATCGCTGCAGATAACGGTTACATAATGTGGTATATGCAATGACGTGTGACCGGATAAATGGAACTTTTCCCGATAAAGCGTCTCGGAGACGCAGTCGGTGCTTATAGGTTAGATGTTCAAATATTTGAACCGCGGTGAAGCTGAAAACGGTTGTGCGTAGATATTTCTCGTGTCGAATACCGTTGTCGAGGGTAATAGACAAATACAATATTGGGCCGAGTACTCCTGGCCACGTAGAGTTTCACGCCGATTCCAGTGTCCGGCACTACGTAGACGTGCGCGTATAATATAATCGGTACGATAATCAGCATTTTTTAACTTATATTACTCGCCGAACATTTTTTGAAACCCATCTTTTATTGAATTTATTTGATTTTTTCATAATCATTTAAAGTATAACGTAGACTCAAAGTATATTCACTGTTGTACATTCAAATAAGTGGGCGATCCGTTCACTTTCCTCTGGTTACATAGGCAGGTTTACATTTCTCGTAAGGAATCGTTGACACTGGCTCCGCGAACCACCAGACAACATCGGTTACGATAAACATAATATAGAAATATTCGGGCGCACACCGCCGTTATTCGTGAGTACATACCATATTAATATGTGCAATATGCTCGCGAAAACCGCGAAATTACGATTTGTTCTCTCCCTCTCTGTAGTTCTCTTCGGTCTACCCCTCGATCAGGGACCGTGAACATTCGCAGTGCACGGCTGTACGCGTGCGCTTGCGAACGGGGGGGGCTTTATATAGGCGGCAGGTGCAATTGGCCGCGCGCAATGGCCGTTTCCCCCTACGCGCCGCACTTTGGTGGTGATTTTTGTGCCCGAAAAGTCTCTAATGCACGTACATAATAACGTATAGAATTTATACGTATCGCGTACAATAATATACGCCCTACTTATAGTAAAAACATTATATTATTACGCTGTATGTATGATGACTGTAATGGTAATAAAAATTGAAAAAAAAAAAAACCCAAGGGACGAACAAAACGGTTTTTTTTTTTTTTTTCAAAAAAAGGGGATTTTCGGGGGCGCGCGCGATTCACGGCGGCGGCTGCGAGTGGGTGACGAGGGTCGGAGCGTCCGGGCCGGGGCTGCCGCCGTCGCGCGTTTGTGGGACGGCCGCCTGTCAGTCATGTGTACGCGCGCGACGGCACATATCCGAGCGAATGGTGAAAACGTCCGTGCATGTACACCGCCTATCTGCTGCAATGCATGTTGAACAACACGTGTGCAGCGCATTATATTGTATACGAATATAATAATAATAATAATAATAATAATAATAATAATAATAATAATAATAATAATAATACGACGTGTGTACCTACGTGTGTACGAAAAGGCGCCGAAGAGGCGATTTGCTGAAAAGAATTCGGTAACTGCAGAAAATGTATATACGCTGAAGCCGTGCGGCCGAGCTGGGGGTAGACGAAAACCACAAAAATCATCAGCAACGGATGCTGCACCACCACTGCGCCGTGCGCGGATCGAATATACCTGGCAAAGACAAGAAAATAACGATTCCGCTCTTGTTTAATTGGCTCCTATTATTAACAATAACTATTACGATATGTAATGTAATATACGCGTTGGGGGGGGGGGGCAATAATATTATTCGGAAAAATAATTTTTAACTACGTTCTAAAAGTATAGGAAAATAAATACAACACAACGGTCAACGGAATAATGCATACAATAATGATAATAATGATAATATACATGATATACTTACTGATGTTGTAACATCATTATTTGATTTTTTATTGATTTTTCTTCTCAACCGACAGAGATATGAAAATGTATTCCGGTCACATTTGAACGGACTAAAGTGTATTCGAGACGAAGTACAAAATACAAACAATATTGACACTAAGTTTATGAACGCGAGGAAAAGGAAGGTTTACGTTTACTGTTTACATGGTACTCCCCATCATTGCGAGTATGAATAATCACCGTTTTCCGCGACTTCTGGTCAACTCTCTACGCGAGCATAACTATATATACGCACAGCGCGTGTACTCATCATGCACACACAATATCACAATAATTTCATATTTATTTTTAATCTTCTATTGGAATATGTATATTATTACATTTCATACACCGGTGCTAAGTAAACCAGTAAGCAGTCGGTATGCACGCCTAGTCTATTTTGCGCTTGTGAGACGATACACGGTAACGTATGTAGCCTTATCTTATGGATGGACGTAATTTCATTAATCACCAATTATGTATTGCGTCTTACGCGCGCAGAGTGGTAGAGTAGTATACGTTCATTCCGAGCAGGAGCTATAGCCTTAAACGGTTCTTCCATGATGATATATATTGTATTATTATTGCAAAAACGTTTCCCGTACAGCAAACGAAAGGATTGAAAGTACGGGGATTCCTGAAAATATACGTTACCACGCATGGACTGCGACAAGACCGCTAACGCTAAGTTTACGCGGGCGGCGGTGGGTTGATTATCGAACGTACACAATACATCTAAATTGCCGTCGCATAATATAGGATCCTCGAGACATTCTCGTGGGTGGGCGAAAAATTTGAGAAAACTCGACCACGACGGTGAACGTGTATACGCGATATTTTCTACCTATCGGTATTTATAATAATATAAAATAACATAATAATATAATATAATATATATTGTACTCGAACGGATCACAGTGAAAAATAAATGCTATACAAATTCACGTTCCCCACGCGATTTCATAATAATTACAAATATGTGTCATTTCCCCCTTGCTCCCGACATGAATGCGGCCAAGTCGTTGAGCAATAATTTCGTCCGTGATTATAATAACACGCGCGTCAATAACTACATAATGACTTTTCACATTAGACTCGTATAACCAGGAACGAAAAAGGGGAGGGGCTGGACACGATAAATTATTTTTGCCATCTATGCACACAGTCGTATTTAAATACAATAGTACTACGCGGCATATAGTACATAATATAAGTAGAAAGCATGTAGTAAACCACCGGTAATTATTTTAAATGTATTCTATAATGCTACAACCCTTTGCTATTTGATATTGTTCGAGAGCATAATACATCAAAAGTATAAGAAACTTAATATTATCTATAGTAAAATCTATAGTAAAATATAATTTAATCGCGATTTTCAGCATAATTAAATGGTTCTTGTCGTACATAAGTGATGGATAAATTCAATATATATATGTATATATATTAGTTCTGTCTTAATGACATAAACATGCATTTCATTCTCGAATTTGAATTTCTTATTTTCTGATAGTTTGATATAATTTATAAATAATAAATATTATTATAAATGTAATAATATGTAATACTGTCCAATAATGTTCAAACCATAATTTTATAGCAAAATAAAATTATTTATTTAAAATAAATAGCGAGATATTTTGGTATCCACTGTATTCGCGTTGGTATTTTATGAATCGCGTTTACGCAAATACATAAGTAGTTTATTAAATTATATATATATTTTTGGCACATTATACTAGTTTCCATTCTTCTCGTCTGTTTAATATTATTTAAATATTAATTTATAACATTATAGTAATATGTTATCGTACCTATCGCATATTATTTGTCTTTTAATAATAAACATTTTAGAGATCAAAAATTGTTAAAATAGATAATTTACCAAAATAAATATACAATGATGTATACACTAATATTTCTATAGCGTTCAATCGTGAAGACTTCAAAACAACATTACACATCATTTCACACTATGTTATAGTACATGTTACACGTTCACATTATTACACTGTCTTTGAAATCTTTATGAAGTACGAAATAATTATAAAAGCACCTATTCATATTGTTTAACAAATGGTTTTATTCTTACATTTGCATGTAGCAATAACATAGATAAATGCTAATCGAATAATATCCGGAAAACAAATTATTGTACAACTGTTCGACTCTTTCGGTGACGATTATAAGTCAATAATATTGCCGCAGACGCTTTGTTGCTCTTTGCAAACGCGTCTCGGATGAAGTCTTCGCACGTTTTTCCAAACATATAGGGTCGATCTACGCGACCTTATATATACCGTGGTGCGTAATGGTATAAGATTATCGTGATCGATTTCTCGTTGTGCAAAATTTTACTTGAGACCCCGGGGAGGGAGGGGGGGAATCCAGTTGATTATAAGCATATAGAATACTATGATTATACACGTAGTATACAAATCGAAGACAACGTGTTTGTGCTGCGAGCTAAAACTATATCGTCACGACGACGGAACGGACCGTGTGACGGTTCAATTGCGTAAAAATGCATATGAATGTGTACAGGGGAAAGTACTCAAGATAAGGGTATACAACACACGTTATGGCATATCATCAGCTGGTCGTCTCGTCCCGTGTCCGCAGTAGTGTCACACCAAACGTAATAATTAATAATAATATATACGTTTGCATTGGTGTATTACGATAATATGCGCTGCGCGGGGCATGGTTTGACGGAACGGTTTGTCGCCCAGTCACTCTCGATGCTGCGGTTGATCACCGTCCGGAGCTGATAGCAGTCGGATGGGTGACCACTATACGCATGACACTACAGCGGCATTGTCAATTCCTATTCGTATATACATACGTGCCCTACAGTTACACTGTTATTAGAAAAAAAAACTCCACACGGAGAGCTAAACGAATAGGCCCACAGTTGCCGGGCTCTCCCTAAAACATTGAGCAATTAAAAATAAAAACAATACGCGCGGGATATAGGATCTCGTGCTCGGAAAAACATTAAGTATATAACGCTTAAACCGTTATTGATCAGTATAATATTATACAAATCCGCGGTGCAGTAGCATATCAATCGAACGCGGCAGCAATATTTTCACCTCGCGCGAGCAATATAGTAGCGACCTACAAGCGATTCGATCTTATCGTATTTTGCGGCCCACGACGCCGCCGTTCGTTCATTATTATACACTTAGCTATAGCATATAGGTAACACTTGAGCAGCGGCTCGCATGTAGGTAGTTGTGCGCACGTACGAAAGGCGTTGATAATTAACAAACCGAAAAAAAAGTCATCCGCGAGTAAACCAACAACCGCGCGCATATACGCCCGGAGCAGTATACAGGACGCACGACGTCGAGTGTACAAAATATAATATACTATTAACTACTATTATACGTGTCCATTTTTCCAGTTTTGTCTTATTTTTATTCTAGTGCAGCTTGTATTTTTTACGGCGATGTAATAAAACTACGACACTTTTTTCCATCTGGACGATTGCGCTGCAGTCTTTTATACCACCGCCGCCGCCGCCGCCGCCGCCATCGCTATAAATATCATAATATCGTATATTGTACGCTCGTGCCGTTAATATAGCGCAGATATGAAACGAACGCTCTAAATACCAGTAATGATAAACAAATTAATAAACGAAATACTATTCGACGAGACGGTGTGTTCGTTTGCGACCGACCGCGACGCGACGTCCATAATAATATTATGCTGCACGCAACAAAAAACCGTCGCGTTGTTTGGCATACCGTCCAGAATAGTATGTAGCCCCGTGCAGAGTTGGTAGAGAACAATATTAAACGAACTTTTACGTATACTTATACATAGTCGTTACATATTATTCAATTGTACACACGTTGCCGATGAAATACCCACGACGGATATTAAAATGCGGTATAGACACCAACAGTAATATTATACTGTCACCATCGATTGATATCGGTTCAGATAGAGGGAGGGTGTGTTTATCCGCGGTGTTGCGCTATAACATAAAAATATAACTTGGAAGATTTGGACGTGGAAATAATACGAATAATATTATAATATTATAGTTACTGTGTTATTGTAATTATTTCAAATACGTCGTATAATATCGTGCCGCTTCGAAAACACAATTATTTAAGGATAAAGTATTGAATTCAATTAAATGATTATAAATATATACTTAATTTATAATAATTCGTACAAATGCAATTTAATAATTTGTATGTTCAATCCTATAATATTTGTTATAATGTGCGAGTTGCTGGAGTTTTTAATTTTAACCGTACCGGGGCAGTAGATATGCTGTATAGAATCCGGGTCTATGGCGTTTACGTTAAATCTGGTGAACAGCGAAATAATATACAATACATGTCGGACATCTTTAGTTTCATCGTCCACAGAAGTACGTTTTATTCGCGGATTAAATTAAAATATATTTTCTGAGCAGTAAAAAAATAGTTTCGGTCAACACGTGTGTATCTAGCACATCATTTCGTGTATATCAGGGCTTGGGCTAAAATAATATGTACATAAATTATATGCATCCAGCCGGCCGGTCCAGGGAACGATCACTAAAGACATCGAATACATCGATATACATCGTTCCGTTTTCCGGTTTCCGTTTTTACGGTGACACAAAACGTTTGTTTTGTGTTCGTTTTCGAGATAATTAGTTAAAACGCGTCACGCGACCCGAAAGCGATATGTTTTAATTACGAATACGTTTGGCATATGCATTATATTATCATTATGTACGAGTGTATACGCGGGTTTGCGGAGAAAGACGCGCGCGCGCTCATACGTCTATTATTAAATCTCCCCGAAACCGCTGAATGAAAACAGACGTAACCGAATTTTGTACCGGGGACGCGCGATGTCATAAAGAATCCGAATAAAAATAATCGTCGGGCGTTAAATGACGGCCCAACGATGATTGTACCGTGGGTATGTCGGCCGAAACGGCGGTATTCTTTGTACGAATTCGTCATTATTATTATTAATTATGTATTATTATTATTATAATATACGAGTGTGTTGCGTGTAATTTTTTTTTTTCTCGAAAAACTGATTTATCGCTTAGGCCGAGTTCGTTTATTTTTTTTTTCCGCCTCTGTATTTTGTAATTTTTTTTTTTTTTTTTGCCCTCGCGCTAATGAGTGTCGCGCATACGATTCATTAGCCGTGTTTCCCTCTCGGATTCAGTTTTGTGTTTATATTTAATCGTGTCGTTTATCGTATTGCAAACGCCTGTTACGAGTACACCCATATCATAATATTATCATAATTTATTAGACACTATGCAGATATGATAATAGTTACACATGCAGTTTGCAAATTATTTCATTAACGCATGTATATATTTTCGCGCGATTCCTATTTATAATCAATATACTCACCCGCACGCAACACATATACCTATAGGCTGTGATCATAATAATTACATAAAATGATAGTGCATAATATTATACATAATTATGGGTATAAGACGTTTTCGTGGTACACCTACATCTGCCGTGGAAATCTTTTCTCTCGACTTCCGATGGACGTTGATGATACATGTTGTGGACACGCGATATAATATAAAATGCAAAACAACTGAAAAACATAATATTTTAATAATATTTCGTACGCACTATTAATAAAACGTACCTATTACATTATAATAGATACGACTGCGACTTGGCCGTCGTATAAACGGCCCACTTGGCGCGGTTTAGTATAACAATTTATGTATACGTATAATATAATAACACATTCTCGATGGTTTGACTGCATTAATTTCTTATACACGTTACCAACATTTTAATTCGAACGAACTGCAGCTCTAAGTGATTTTTAAAAGACTTCATATTATGTACAACACACTAATTATATATTTCAGGAAATCAAATCATCCGAATCTCCGTTCGCCGAGTATTTAAAATTTTAAATATAATTTATGAACGCAATACACGCAGTGGTACAATAATAATATATTATGTACTCGTATAATAACCGTGACACAAACGAGATAAAATTTTTTACACTCATCAAATATTTTACATTTTATACGTATAATTTAAATGTATTAGTCGAGAGCCGTTCGGTTTACAGTACGTCAACACATAGATTTTTATGTTATAAAATATAATATATAATATATATATAATATACTATCCATGTATTATCTGATACATGCAATAATATACCGTGCGAATACTTAAGTTGCATAAGTCACTGCGATCTGCAAAATGACATGAAACAAATATTATTGTACAACGACATGGGCCCATCATATTATTTCAGAATTTCTTTTTTTTTATGCATTTCATTCAAAACTTTAATGGAATAATACATCAAATTAATTTATCCAATAAAGCCAAGCTTATGTTGGGATAGATGAGTTATGCAAGTTTCTTTAAATTCTTGAACTACTTTAATACATAATTTTTAACAACTTGTAATAAAAACATAAAACTTCAGTTCTTCTATAACAACCAGTTTACAATAGATCTCTTATTTATTGCATATTTAGACTATTTATTAACATTATGAAATATTTATATTTTTTAAAATGCATAAAAATTAGACCGACCTACATAATCCACGAAATATTAAACTAATTTTTTTCTGAAAAGTCAACTTGAACACCTTTACATCTTGATCTACATGTAGTGCACGATATTTCGTGGTATTATTTTCCTGTAGTTTTTCGTTAAACGCGTTGCGGTATTATGACGTAGGTATACGAGTACGCTGCAAGTACAGCGCGGATCCTTAAGATGTTTAATCCAACTGTATATATTATATAATATGTAAATATAAACGAACCGAAGCCGATTAGTGATGGACACAAACAACACACTACATACGATTCGATCTAATATAAGGCCTGTATCAAGAATACTTCAACGAGTCGAGTGTGCACGAAAAATAATTCTAAATTTGAATAAAAAAAAATTTTATTTTATGGAATTTTTAAATGTAACATTTACGCTTTTCTTAGTATACCATCTTATTAAATAATAATATATTCTATGTATACGTAATTTTACGTTAATAATTTGTTACTTACATTGTTTGTTTCATATCGTAGGTATGTGTCTAAATTAAAAATTTGCCTAACTGATAAAGCTGTTACCATTTAAATCATATTTAAATTAATATATATATCGGTATAATGATATAATATTAACCGTAAATTATGAACTTATAGACTTCCCCTCCCCCCCCCATTATCACCACACGAATCCGTTTAGTTGGATCCGTCATACATTATATTTCCGAAGAAATGAACAAATAAAAGTACATAATTTATATACATTACAGAATATGCAATCTGATCGTTAAGGTATACGATTCGAAACCGAATTGTGATATCGAAAAAAATATCATATTTTCTGACCATAATATAGACCGTATACCTCCCAATACCTATATCAATACATGGACGCTATAATGCACGTATAATATCAATTCGGTACAACTGCATTGCCCTGTAAGTGTGTATAGGTATAATATGCAAACACACCGTGTACGGTGTACGCGTATAATTAAACAAATGCGCGTGAAATTATACAGAACTGAGGACTCAGGTAATACGTCTTATTATAATATATACAGGCAATGTGCAGTAATTTATTATAACACTATAATATCATTACATGTCCATCGTAATATTATACAGTATGTATCAACGATAACGATCGTTATTCTTTTGACAATAAATCCCATTATAATATCATGAACGGGCATTATTAATTATATTTGCACTTGCTGGCTACGTGATTTCGAAGCGTTTCACTTGAAAAACCATTACGGTTGGTTGAGGGAGGAGGGGAAAGAGAGAGAGAGAGAGAGAGGAAAAACTATGAGAAAATGCATTCCTACAAGACACGATAGGGGGAAACGCTGCAGTATAGTAGGTATAACGCGAACGTCTATTCCTGGTGCTTAATAATAATCAGTCACACCTGCGCGGAGAAAACGAAATAACACGGTCCTGCGTGTGTGCGTGTGTGTGTGTGTGTGTGTGTGTGTGTGTGTGTTGTGCTTACGCTACGCCCCAAAGATTTGGAAATAGTTTTTCCGGTGCACATGATGCGTCTATCGCGCGGTGGTGGCGCAAGAAAGTATACATAATATACCAGTCGTCGTCGCGCGCGGTGTAAATTATATATGTGTGTTTGAGGGAAAAGAAAGAAAAAAATATAAAACGAGGCCGTACAAAAGGAAGAAAAAAAAATATATATATATATATATAATATGTATATATGTGTTCGTACGAGAAAAGATGCTTACATCGTAATGTAAATGTATATATATATACATTACTCCGAGTGTAAATATAATGTGTTTTTGGCGATCGAAAAAGAAACGAAAAATACAAGACGTGCGTAAATCATATGGAAGACGCGAACGCGCGCGCGTTTTATGTGTACCGCCGACGAGTGGCTGCTGCACGTGAATCAAATCGGTCAGGTTAAATGTGCCGTGTTGCGCGCTCGTCGTCCTTTGACTAGTGCGCCAAAAAGGGGGAACGGCTGCAGTAGCGCACGTCTCGTAATTATTGTATACAGTAATAAATTAAGACTGGAGGGAAAACAGATTTAAAATAAAAAAAAAAAAAAAAAACCCAATGCCGATCATCGGTTACGTCGTCGGTTCGCGGTCGTGCGGAGAACAAACCGTCTCGAAACCGCGGTTGTTTCCCGTATAGTCGATTTCCCAGCTGTAGGAAAACGTCTAGCGGAAAACGTTAACCACGTGTATTGAAATACGTCCCCGGTGCGATCTGTGCTCATCGTATATTTCTCACACGCTGTACATTTTCGGTAGATAATGATTTTCAGTGATAATATCGTTTTACACGTACACGTTAAATGTTCTACAGCGGTTGTAGTGCGTGTATCTGGTTACATAATAATTATCATGGAGTTATAAATCGCTGCAAATGTCTAATATCCTATACTACTATGTACTGTTTCAACCGCTTCACAACTGCATGTACTATTTAAACCGTTACTGCAACTATGACTATACTAGGGGGTATTTTCAAATTTTTTCCTGGTGAGGTTCAAGTTTTTCTAAATTGCGAACAAGTTTATAATATTGATACCTGCTATGAAAAAGGAATTAATAATTACATGATGCAAATTCAAAAAATAACATTTATCGTGTCTTACGTATAATATAACTATTGTTCAATAATTCACTTAGGTATAGATATTAGTGACAAATTACATGTTAAATGTTTTTATTTATTTATTAAAAATGATAAAAGTCTTTTTTTTTGTTTATTAGCTAGTCCATCTATCCCTGTATCTAATAATAGCATACATAAGACTTTTGAAATGTTGAATCCAATTTCTTAATGTTTTTTGCACTGGAATTTTGTAAATATGAATATTAAATTATTGTATAAAACATTTTAATCCGGCCGTAGATGAAATAATAATGTTTTATCCCCTCCCAAAAGTACGCCACTGGCTAGCCGTCTACATTAGATGTAATTGTGTGTGTGTGTGTGTGTTTGACGACGCGAACTGCAGTAGACGATAATATCATTAAGCACTGTAATAATACATAAGTATATAATATATGTATAGCGTACGTAGTAGTAGTAGCTGCAGTGTTTTTAAAGGGGCGACGTGCGCGCGCTGCGCTACGGGGACCGTTGCGGCCGGTCGAGGACGTCGTAAATTATCGACGGCGGACCCTCCGCGCCACCGCCTCGGTATGCTGTCGGGCGTGTTAATTAAATAACTGTAATGGAGATAATATTGAAACACACAAAGTCGTACACGCACTCGCACTCGGCGGCGTTTATAAGACGATATAACATAAACTACTTGTAAAATTAACAACGTGTGTGTGTGTGTGTGTGTGTGTGTGTGTGTGTGTGTGTGTGTGTATTAAAAATGTTCGATGAAGACGTTTTTATGGACTGCGCGCACGTATGTTTTAGTATTTATAATATACTATGTACAACAGCGTGTAGGCATATAATATTATGCCGTCGGTGGCGGCGATGGTCAGATTCAATTCGTGTCGGAATGATTTAAACGTGTACGTGAGCCCAACAAAATGTATATAATATGTAATGAATAATGATAGTATACGAGTAATATCGTTTCTGTATTTATACTTGTACTATAATACACACGCGTAATGTTTTATACCTATCTATATCGTTCTATCGGTCCTCCTTCGTCCACAACGCATCACTCGTAAATCGTTTGTATTTTTTTTTTTTTTTTGATAAACACAACATTTTACAATAAAAGTCCGTTTCCGTATTGTAGTCTGACACACTTTACTATACACTGATATTCGCTAGGGGCAATCGCTGTTCGAGGATCACGCGTAATCGCCATAATAAGATGGATACATATATATATATATATAAATAACATCACAGCGCCCACAAATCGGTGTATAATAATAATTATATTATTATTAATTTGTTATGTGATCTCTAGGTGCTGCATATAATGTATACATATTTATATACCTATCTGAAAATGTTATACGGTTGACAAAAATAATTTATTGTATACATTTAATTCATTTAAAATGTTTCGACATAAAACAAGTTGTTTACAATTTAATATCTATAAAGAATTTTTGGCAAAAAAAAAAAATAATAATAATAATTAAATTACTCTCATGCTCTACAGTTGTCCGTCCGACCAAGTGTCTCTGCGCTACATTAGAATATTATATAATATAATACAATTGAAACGACACGATTACGCGATTTCATAGGTACCTACTATATTTGAATTTTAATACAACTTCTTCAAATTTGTCTTTTTTTTATATATCAGTGTTACCCAGTAGTAAAGCCATTTCGGGTCATCGGTAAATAAAGCATCATCTGCTGCAGTTTCAACTGTTGTTATTGCTCATTATACTATATATTGTATTCTATTATATTATATACAATATTACACATAATACCTTTGACATCGCTTTACATGATTTCAAATAAAAACTGCCTCAAAATGTACATATTATAAAAATGGAATACGTATTAGTATATATAATATTTGAAAATACTGATTTAAATTTGAACCAACTTTGTAGTAAAATAATTTAAGTAATATTATATCGCATTATGATGACATTAAATGAAGTTTAGTTTAAAAAACTCGTCATTTTTTCGAACTCGAAGTTCTATACGAGCATTCTCCATAAATTTGCACTCCAGAACAGTATTGCTTATGCAATACTGTCTTGCAGAAAGAGGATGCCGTGATATTAATTTACTTATTTGACGCGAAAATACTTGATATACTGTACGCATGCGTGCTAGATATGCCTACACCGGGCTACACCAAGCATATGCCTAATATTATATGATAATAATATGATACCTACACATTCACGGGTTTCTATTATTATCGCGGCACTGTGGTTTATTTTTACAACAAAAAAAAAAAAAAAACTGGATGAAAATATTTTCGTCTAAAAAGCACACGTGCATATTATCTACGTATATACATATAATAATATGTAATACACAACCCCGATGTACACAAACCAGACGGAAACGTCGTGATCGCGTAAACACCTGTGCGACGGGGCATAGAAAGACGAGCTCCATATTCAGTAGTGTTCATTCGTGCACGGTGTATAATATATACATATTCACACGCACTGTATTATAATATTAGAGAGGAGTTTAGTGTTACTTTAAATTATTATTATTATTATTATATTAACCATCGCGCAGCCGCCGCGCCGCCGGCGTTTGGTTCGCGTGATTTATGCGTTGTATAAACGTCGAAATCAACGGATTTTGTCTTTTTGGCGGCGGCGACAAAAGAAAGTTATAATTAAAACTTTATTCACCGTGTGTATACTCGCGTTTTTGTGTGTAAGTATTTATGCCCGTGCATGTGCCCGCGTGCCCGTGTGCATGTGTGTATTATAGTGTTCTGGCAAAGTATTTTTTCTTCTTCTGTTTTTAATATTTATACATATGTATATGTATATGTATATACGTAACCGTTCAAAGATTTTTATTTTTTAAATATAAGCGTTAGTAGGTACCTAGTGTGTTTTGAAGAATGATTTATGTGCCGAACAGAGGCGTGGGCCCACTGCGTATAGTATCCTTTCTATATGATATAAAACTACTATACCACTACACGCTCCGCGCGCAACGGTGTCCGTCGCCCGTCGACGCCACGGATACATATGACTATACGAGCAATAATAATATGGAGAATATGTAATTATTTAAATTTTAAATATATTATGTAAAACCACACATCCAGAAATATACAATGATTTTTTTTTCTTCTTCTGATCCGTGAAAAATAATGGAAACGAGTTTTGGGGAAGGGGTGAATATCACGCATAAACACATACTATTATATCATATCTGCGGCAACCATACGTAGGATTAGGTACTCCGCCACTTACATGAGACAATATTTACATGACCGTCAACGCACCAAACGTAACGTAGACTAACCTAACCGTCATTGGTTGACGAAACATTACTTGCACGACCGCACGATAGTAGAACTGTCACATTATTTTAAAGTCCTGTACACTCATTTCATATATGAACAATGTTGAAAATTCTTCTCTACCCAAGTCCATAAATCCACTGAACATATTTATTAAATTTTGATCGAAGCTTTACAAAATATACATATATATTAAACGCGGGTATATTTTTTACGTCGTGATGTGGACCAAGAATTATGATAAGTGAAGTAAAACGTGTTCATCCTTATACTACATAATATACATCAGCATTTCATCCATTAAATGAATTATGTTGTACTTCAAGAACTCGTAAGTTTTTCGACTTTCAATATGTGCCGATGAATGCTCGTGGGTTTCCGCATGAACGTTTATTTCTTTTCGTTTTAAATTGCTTGATGTTGGTATATTATGGATTTGTTTTTACGTTAAAAAAAAAAAGTCCCGACCGTCGTTAGATACCACCTCGATGATCGAAAATTGAAAGATCTTCAAAACGTTCGTCTTGCTCTGCGTACAACGCGAATGACATAGACAGTAAATATTGTGTATGGAATAGTAATTCTGCAGCTCGCATCGAAGTGCATCTCGTACGTATGTATAGCTATATATCAAAAACGAGCTCCGCCTGCAATGCTTTAACAATATACCCTAAGGTGGATTTTACCTCTGTTCAAAGAATCTGAATCAAACAATTATCCGCGTACATAGGTCCTCGTATAGTCTATATTCAAACACACCATATATTATATGTATGTATATGCACACGATACACATGCGTTGTTGCACATCTTCGTGTTTATAATGTTCACGCATATCAAAATACGTTTGATTTGCGGTTCGCAAGAAAACACTGTACAATCATATATATATATAAACACTGCAACGGGGCCAAAACACGGAATTAAAGAACAATAAATGTGTAGATAAGTTTATGTATGTATATAAAAAAAAACCGTATCGAAATAAAAATAATAGATGAAATAAAAATCAATTTTCTCCGGCACAGATTCTGTCTTGTTTTTTTTTTTATTGTTTGACATCCCGACCGCGCGCACTGCTAGCTTACCGTATTGTATTATATATATATACATACGTACTTGTCCCTTACAGTGCATTGCAAACATACACGCGCACACATGCACGCACGCCCGCCGCGTACACGCAATCTCACGTTTGATTTACGATCTCCGGGTGTGTATCAATTAAACCGTTTCCCTTTGGCCTAAAAAATAAAACATAAAACTCGTACACACACGCGCGCGCGCACGGGGGGGGGACCCTAAAAAACAACTGTTTGAACCAATTCCCATGGTGTTTTTTTTTTTTTTTTGTTTTTTTTTTTCGTATCGCTAAAAAGTCCTAGGTATATTAGAGTCGCGCGCCACGGTCAGCCAACAACACCCTGTGGGAAGAGGACGCCGCGCGACCCCGGAAAACGCGAGACCCCGGAAAACGCGAGACCGGCCTAGGCGCGCAGCACTTATTCTTTATTATTCGCGGTTTTCGCTCACCGGACTTTGCACCGTATGATATATATATATATATATATATATATATGTTTGTAAGTATACACGTGCGTGAAAACCGTATATATAAATTTCCTCGGCCCTCGCGTACATATAAAACGACTGAGATATCTCCGCGGCAGGAGAACCTGCAGGGCAAGCATAAGCAATCCCCGCGAGGAGCACCCAATCTAAAAGCCATAAATTTCGCTCGGCGGCCGTCGCCGTCCGTACAGTTGTTTTTCTCCGCGTTTTCGGATACGCGCGCGTGTCTTTTCCCCCGGAACAACAAGAGTGCCGCGTATTTAACCTTTATGCGTGCGCGCGTGTTTTTCTTTTCCCTTCTTATTTTTTATTATTATTTATTTACTCTCCTACCAAACCGTACAACCGCGGCACAACGACAATAAATTGATTTAAAACGACCGGAACGAAGCAACTGGTATAGAGGCGTGCGGTGCGCGAAAGTGTGCAGTATTTATTACGCATTCGTCCGAGTATTATTATACTATCGTATTAATACGTATCATCGCTGCGCATCGCGATCGAGTAATATTAATAATGTAATAAATGATGCGAATAAAGAAACAAGTGAACGCGCGAGTATAATATGTATCGTTATTCGATTTGTCGTCGTAGTCGGTGTCTTATTTTGGCGCGCGCCCTGCAGGTATAATAGTATAATATAATATATGATTTGTTGAGATGCAAAATAATATAGTAAGTTTTTAATATATACAGAGTGTGCCGCCGTGATTTGGTGAAACGACGACACCGTAATTCACGCGCACTGCACGAAAACCGGTAATACTGGTGGCGCGATCGCGGTTATTACCGCGCGCCCGGTAACTCAGCTTGTGTGCTCCGGGGTCGTGTCGCCGCACAAATCCTCGTCGATACAATATAATATATTATTATAGACGAGACGTGTTCAGATATCATATCATTATTGTCGTATACGTACAGGCACCTCCTACATATAATAGGTACTAATGCATCTCGTACACTAACGTGTTATCTATAATACGCGTATAACATTACTCGCATTGTCGACATGGTTCCTTAAACGCGTGTGACGTACTTGACGTGGAATTCGGTTTTACTTTTCCCCCGTAACCACGCCGTCTTTCCGTCGTCCGCGTCCGAACGAATATGTTTATCCTCAAACTGCTGCACTCGCATTGTATAGATATATACACGTGTATAATAATAACGTTCAGGTATGAGATATCCTATACCTACGCATATATTATATATGTATATATTGTACTGCAGTCGACCTAGTCGGCGGTTGATGGTGATTTATTGCGTGTGGTTTCGAGTATATACGCAGTCACATTATTCATAATCCAGATGGACTTGCAGTCATATTATAATATATATTTTAAAAGACTTTTGATTTAACACTATACATACGTTGTCGGAGTGGAATTTACAATGATATTGTTGTGATAATTCAATTTCAATCGCGGCCGATGCCTGGTGTGGAAAACCGTGCCGGAAAAGAAACGCTGCGCCGGCAATTGGAAACTATAGCAAAATAGTAAAAACATGGATAGTTTTATAACATCATGATATACCTATATGCACTGATCACGCAGCATACGCATTCATAGTATCCTCAAAACGATAGACATTTTCACGATACTCGTAAAGTCTTAACCGATTTGACGCGAATAAACATATGATACAATGCATTATACCTACACTTGTAATTCCCGCGAAACATGTTCAATTGTTTTTGTTTTTATTTCACTTCATTGAATGATCATAAATTACAAAATATAAATTAATATTAACTGTTATACACGGTTATTTAGCTTATTTAAACTAATAGTTGGTGTTGGAGATAGAGATAGTGGTACACTCTTAACTGAAAATTATGTTTAACACAATCAACAAAATACAGTACAATATTATGCAATATATTTGTATAGTATCGTAAATTATTGTAATACGTGATGTTTTGATCGACCGGACCGGTTACGACGATATTTCGATACTCTATGTAAGACGCGTAAACTCTGATATTATACGAGTGGGTGACACGAATACACATAAATGTATTACACTTTTACCGTACACTTTTTACAGAATTCTACGTATACAATGTACACGTGTACGGAATAAAAAAGTATACTATACGATAGTTAAAATATGATTATAATATTGTACTGTTTAATGTTATGGTGATTTTTAATTGTCACGCATAATAATTATTACAACAACACTCATGATCGTTCTAACAAGACATTTTATAACCACTCGAAAAATGTAGTATTATATCACTTTTATTCACTTTTATTTTACTGTCTTTCTTGTCGTTTTTAACGGATGCTATACATATAACCGACTTATGTGGAATTCGATTTTTCTCTATAGGGGTCACAGTGGTATTAGTAATTATTCACTGTTCATACATATATACATAATACGTAATATGGTGACCATTTCCACGGTCTACATTATTATCTTTCTTTATATAGTCTCTCGCGTCTTATCATTGTTCGCGAATGGAGGTTATCGACTAGGTCATTGCGATATAATACGCCGATATGCGTGTGTGTGCGTTTGCGTGTCATAATAATATATATGGCAATTATATTACACCATAGATAATAATTGTATGTATATAGGACATCGACCCAAATTGTTGGTTCTTAAATTATAAAAAACCGAGGCGATTGTGCATCTTTCTATGACTAGTATTTTATTTTATTCCATTTGAAAATTAAAATTTTACTGGTGTAATATTTTGAAATTAACGAACAATGATATAATTTATTACCTTTTGTTGGCCAAACTCGGATGGAAAATTAATTTTCCAACTATTTAACATTTCTTATCAAAACACGAATTGATAATTCGCCTCAGCGAAATGAGATTAGTATGAACATATCCTGTCCATTCATTTATTATCCATGTGTTACACCATATTATCTTATGATGGAACCTATTTGGAGGTTAAGTCGCGTGTTAGATTGCAGTCGTATATAACCTGTAGGACGAACTATTCAAATAAGACACTAGCACGTGTGCGCATCGGTCATTTCGTGGTTATAACCATTGTGTAAGAGCTACATACACCGTATGTTAAAAACTTTATTCTTACATACGGTATGTTTATCGTACACGACGATTCACGTATTCGATACAATATTATATGAATAACGTGCATATCATTATAGTCAATTGATATGTATTAATTCAACGGCAGTTATGTCAATAAATTATAACCATATACCGCGACCATGATACGGGTACATAATAATAATAATAATATTGTATGATGTGACAATTGGATGGTTTTTATTCTTTCGAATTGTGGTGATCGCGTCGTCGATTTTCCGGTAGAACAACGCTATATGTGTGTAATACACCTACACTGTTTTGTGTACATATTATTCAATTGGAATTAATCGTTCCCGTTCTTCGACCACCGCAGGATCCCACGATATATTTTTAAACGCGTCGCGGATACTCACGCGTACGATGTATTCCTATACCGAATTCCCGAGGCATTTACACGAAAAACACAATATTATTGTTGTCGTTCGGTCGACGAAATCGTTCGGCCGAATCGTAGTCATCGCCGCGGCTGTTGTGACTGCTGCTCGTCTCTGGCCAGCACCCAAAAGCATAGTGCTCGCGTCCATCCGCACCCCGCAGCCGGGGCGTGTGCATATTATACTATATCGTATCACTATACGGGTGTGTGTCGGTTTATCATAACAACGATACGCGTTTTTATTATAATAATACCATTATAATTATACCATGTACTGTTGTTGTCCGTTACCATGGTCCAGGGGTGGCTTTAGTCCTTTGCTTGGTTTGCTTGGGGGAGGGGGGCCAATATTTTTTTGGATGTATTTTTATTCCTATCACGTTATTAATTATTATAATTTCGTTATTAGATGATAAATATTTTAGATTTAATCTAAGACCGTGTTTTAGATCAAAATATTATCACATAATAATTAATATGATACAAGTTATACACTTATACATGACTAAATCAATGAAAATATTTGACAAAATAAAGAATAAGATGTCTTGGGGGGGGGCCCTATAGTCATGGCCCCTATGCCCCCCCTAAAATTCGCCTCAGCCGTGGTCGTGGTGTTTTCACGTAACTGCAGCAAAAACGGTCGCGCGTTACTCAATCCTCGTGTCACGCAGCCGCGTCAATCGAGTTTTTCCACTATACGTATATAAACGTACATTGATTGTATTATATATTAGGTAGAACAAATGTATTGGTACTATACAACACGTGTAATCAAGTCCTCGCATCGGACGGATTTCTGATTTCCATACCTATACGCGATCATTACGTGCGCGTGCAGTGCGCCATTCCGTTTACATCGTTTACAATATTGAAAATTCGTATACGGTTTTGGAACACGTGCGGAAAGACAATAATAGCCCATAATAAATGTATTATACTTGTGTGTAATGACACGGTGTACTAGGCACGTGGTTCAATTATTGTGATAGTACCTTATAATTTAATAATAATACGGTCACACGCATATTTCGTCACGTAGTTTAGCCTAACGTCATTATATTGTTATAACACGTATAAATAATTGATATTTATCTGCGATAATTATTTGTAATAGTTCTGTACATGCGTGTACAATCAATATCCATGCGGTAATAATATACACGTAATGTATACGATATTCGAATACAATAGTTTTGAGTTAATTTTATTTGTATACCTTGCTTTAAAAAACATTTCACAAAGTATATTGCCATTTGCTACGCTTAACATGCATACGTTTTAGGACGCGATACCTGCTAGTATTGGGATTTAAATAAGTGTATTTATATTTTTTCCCTAATGCGTGTATTCGAAATGAATATAATTCAAAGTTAAAAATAGCATTATAATACCACTTTGATTTTATTTTCAACATAAAAAAAAGAAATATACCTAAACGTTTTAATTTATACGATTAATAATTTCATTAAATATCCGTATTTTATTATTTGACCAATGTACGTTTCAACAGCGTTCTTTTTAAAAGAACACTCTGATGTAATCAAGTCACATGTCGTATTTCCATGGCCGACGGTTAATAATATGATGTTGAAAAAGGGTCTAGAATAATTTTTTAATCAATTTACGTTTTACCGGATGCTTGTATATATTATTATCGGTTGAACAATAATGTGTTCAAAGGAGTAAAACGTTATATTATTTCTAGTCGTATAACCAAATTTACCGTGAATGCTTAAGTTAAAAACAAGACATGATAACTGATGATTGCTATTACATAATAGATGTGATCACGTGTAATTTCGTATATTAACTGTGACGTGTTCAAATTAGGTATAAATGTATATTTTATTCAAATTTAGGAAAATTCCAATGATAACATTATGCCGAATGTATTTAATTGAACCACAACGGTCGTATGGACAATAAAAACCAATAATAGTTGGTAGATATATTGATCCAAACGGGTCAGTATATTTGTTTCCCAATCAGATTTAATTTACAATAATTATTAGCGATGAAGTTCACTGTTCAGTGTACCTGTTGTACACCGAAACGAATATTACGTATACAATACTCGCTAGAGGATTGAAACCGTTTTTATTTTTTTTTTTTTTTTTTTTTGTCCTCATTTTGGCAACGTACAAATTGCGTTTAAATCGAGTCTTAGATATCTACGGCGTACGCACTTTAAATTACATGCGCGTGGCGTTTGCGAAACTTGGTCACTTGTATACATTATGCAGCGGCTGACACTTGGCAAAGTATTTGGCTAATCGTTTATTTTTAACCGTTTTTAATCTGACGCTTTGTATGCACGTACAATTTTGCATAATATACACTCACGGTCATAAGAATGATTAAATGAATTCAACACGTTATTGTTTCCGAACGATCCGCGTTCTTATACGTGTGCACACAATATCAGCAAGCTCGTGTGTAATAAAATCGAGCGCATCGTATTCAGCTATTTATCACCAACCGAAAATAGGTATAGTGAAAAATAAAAACCAAGACTAAATCATATGTTTTACGAGTGTAATATATTGTTGTACGATTTATGCACACTGAAAATTCGTGCGGGAGTGTGTGCAAATTCGAGATAAAAAGTAAATAATTAAAACCACACTATGTATTTTCTATAAGAAATTATTGGTGTCCGAGTATCCCATCGAACCTCCTCTAAAATACCGTTCGGTTAATGAAACGACGACATTGTATATTAGTAATAAAAGTGTTGTTTATGTACATTGCAATGTAAATAAACGCTTATTTGAATGTATACGTTTCACGTCACAATAACGTTTGTCGTTTTCTATATACATAGTAATAGGACACAGTTTAGCACAGCGATTCGACGTCATAATATACGTATAATGTCGTATATTGTATGCATAATAGAATAATAGATTACACACAGTAGGAATGAAATTTACGGAAGAAAACTTCCACGTCTATAACAATATACCTCTACACATCATCCTTTCTCCTCGTACGTACCGTATATATGCAATTAGTTTTATACGCTTTTTGTTCTCGGGGGTGGGTAATGGTAGTGCACACTGACGTACACTTCAGAGCTATTAAATAAAATAAGTCCGCACACCCCTTCTCGATTATATATATATATATATGTGTGTGTATGTGTACCTATACGTATCTACTTCGTACGCGACGTCTCTCTGACCGGTATTTTCGTGTCATAACAGCGATATAATTTGCTGTTTGAAACGTGACGTGCTTCCCCTACCACCGTTTTTATATCCTTTTTACCTTTGGACCACGTCCACATGCATCGGCGTCGCATCCAATTACCTCGTGGACGAGCTCAATGGGTCTAGACCGCACTGCATGAACCCTATAACACGGAGGGCGGAAAATTTTCTACTCATCCGACTCGATTTGTTTCAGAAAATCTTCCAAGCATGCGCGCCTCGGTGAATTTTTTAGTCGACACAATTCATCCCTTAACTTTTCATTTTTGTTTACTTATAAATTTCTCTGAAAAAATTGTCATTTTATAAATTTTAATGCAAATATTATATACAGTATGTTATACTGTACACACAAAAATCATAATTTACATACCTAATTTACTTTAAACAAACAATGAACACGTGAAACGAAAAAAATCGTTTATTTTTTTTAAATTTTTTAAAAATTTATTAATAATATTAAATTACACCTATAATATGTTACGGTACGAAATTTAAGCATCTCTCACTTATTCGCAGTTGTTTGGGCCACGTTTACGTGCAGAAACATTATTTACACAATATAGGTACCATATAGTCTATTGCAGTACGCATCGCCGTACGTGGTGTTTTTTTCTCTCAGTTTTCACTCGCCTCGTCCTATAGTATCTGTATAAATATATATGTACGGTACATATGTATATAGGTACATATAGCACGTAGTCGTATATATACCCTCGGCTTCAATAAATACAATTTTGAAACCATGACACACAAACACACACACACACACACACACACACACACACACACACACACACACACACACACACACACACACACACACACACACACACACACACACACACATATACACTTCGGGTTCCGACGATTTTTTGACTGGTGGTGGGGGGGGGGGGGGTGAACGAAGGGACGAGTACTCTACGTATATATGTATATTATAGCAACTACGCCACAGCCGTTTGGCCATTTATAACTGTCCGGGACTCTCTTTTCAACGCATGTACATACCGCTGCAGTGTATACGCGCACTCGGGTTTATATACGCGCGCGGGTCGGCCTGTCACTCAAATTGTTTTCACTTACCGTACAACATTATTGCCGTTGCCGCGGCGCTCTTCGCGAACGTTTTTTTTCCCCTATTTCCTCCCCCCCTTATTTTTTGTTCTCTTTCCTTCTCTTCCTGCGTGGGTCTCTTTTTCTCTCTCACTGTGTCCTCTCTCTTCTCTTACCCATATACGTATAATATTATTCATACCGACCCGCTAAACTACGGTACAAGTATAGTAATATTCTCTATATTATTTGCGTAGATGACGACGAACTCGCGCACGTACATTCATTGCAATCTATAATACGTATTATTATATAATAATACACTCCGGCGTGGTGGTTCTCGAAGTTCACGCGGTTTTCCATTTACGCGCGAATCTCGCGTTCCACGGGCACGTTCGCGGGCTGCAACACAAACGGTACATTATCCGCGTGTATACACACATATCTACAATGTATAATGCAATATACCCAATATACATACAATTCATGCACGATGATTGATGACGCACGTGTGTATAAAAATATAGGACCTATATAACTCCTAACCGACTCTGTCCTATATATTGCAACGTATAGGACCTAACCGACTCGCTATTCGCAGATGTCATTTCAGTGTTTTTCCTGGGCCAAGGCATCACAAGCACAAGCATATAACTAGTGTTTTACGCTTAGTATATGCTGTACAGATTCGAAACGTTTTCACGCTGCGACCTAGTAACGTACACCTCGTGCGACATGTGATGGTGTGAGGTAGGGCATGATGATATTATAATATTGCAATAGGCGCGAACGTTGATTAAACAGGATGTCATCAAACTGCGATTTATGCAACTATTTAAATACTCTTGTTGAATGTGCAGCATGCCCTATACCCACTATATTTCAACGCCCCGCTGCAGGGTACATGGCATACGCCAACTGCGCACATTGCAATACGTAATTATATATTACAATTATAATTGTCACGGTTATGGCGGCCGCCCCGTCAAAACGGTTGGTCGCGACCAAAGTTGCATGGTCATCGTCGAAAACGACAAGTCATCCCGCGATGGCACTCGGTCGAACGAATAAGGAGGTACCTACCTATATACATACAACTCGTTCGGGAAAAATGGCCGAAGTGTGTACCACTCGCACGCCAGCTACCTCATTATTATAAATTTATATCCAGTACTAATATATAGAAACGTATGGTCGAAAGGCCCAAAAGGTTAGCGTTTTCCGTCGTTTAAACACTGTATAATATATTAGATGTGCATATATTATATTACTTTGTTTCTATATTAGTATTGATAGTAATGATTTTTAATTTGCGATACCGTTTTGTTATATACCTACTTGAAATTAATCAAAGTGCATTATGTGCAAGTATTTATTAAAAGGATGGACGTGGTGCTTCCTCCCCCTACTATTTAACATTTAGATCTAATTTCACTTTCAGAGTATTATAATACCACGGCGGGCGCCGGCTTGGATTCAAACGGTAATTCTGAATTTATCGTTTAGTATTTTTATAATAGGTACATATTTTAATATTTTACTTATATAAACCTCGAACGTTATATTTCGACTTTTAACATTAATTATTTTGTAAGATGTTTGGGACCAAATACAACTCGGAATAAGTCGAATATAAAATATCGGATGCATATTATACATATAGTATATATATGTATATACATTGTCTGCAATAAGTTTATAAATGATTTTTAAATGAATCATTTTCTTGTTAGATATTTTTTCCACATAGAATAATATACAGCTGATTTAAATGATACGGACGGCCATTTACTGAAATTGGTTTTATTAAAATAATTAAACGGAGTGTATATACTCCACAATGTACACGGAAAAAAATGACCTTTTAAAAATGTAATTTAACCTCTTGATTTTTTCTTCAAATAACCACGATTAGAATTCTGCTTTGAACTCTGTGCGCGCTGTGGCGGTGATAACTGCGTCAATGATGTACAAACATCAATAAGTCTCACGCAATAAATGCATTTTTTTTTTTTCGTGATATTCGAATCGGCGCATCGATTCACGGGCCCCTAAAATATTTTAATTATTTGTTATTACTCGTTAAAAGAATAAAATATTGTGAAACGGAACGAATACAATATATAACATAGTATACACAAAATCAAAGTTTTCATTTACTTTCTGAATAACGAAATTGTTCTAATGAATAGTATAATGTATTATATTTTGAAGTTGGCGTTCAAAATCGTCTGGACTATAAATTCACTTTATTATGCACGAGTACGAGAAAATCATGAATTGGCAAATTCAATCCAAATAAATCACCGCCACCGCACCGCTGCTGTGCTACTGTAAAACGATCGTAAATGAGCCTTTGTCAGCACGTCGTTATGGTATATGGAAATACGAAAAAACGAAATGAAAATATAATATAATATAATATAGTTGTATCCGTTCTTCTCGTACTCGCAGTTATGATATTTCGAACGGACGGCTACGGTAAATAATCGCTGCACTGCGTATTATAATATCATGGTTAAGCGCGTGTATACTAAACAATATTTTGGGAAGGGTTTTAAATGTTCTTTAAGGTCTACGGTGACAATAATTATAATTTGTTAACAAACAACAAATAACGGCGGATAGTTCGATTTAGTCGTCTTTGTACGTAATCTAAAAAATTTTACATGAACCAAGACTACTAATGTGGGTATAAAAATATAAATATTTATTTTCTTATCATGTCGGGGAGGGTTTGAACCCCTAAACATATGTTCCTAAAATCTAAATGGATCCGTGATTATTGCTCAGGGAAATTCGTCGAGCTCTTTCGTGATTATATGATTATTACTGTGTAATACTGCAATATGCAGCAGAACGTACAATTTTTATTGCTTGGCGGAAGGCTGGATGGACGGATTTCAGTTTTTTCCACAATCACCTCTGCACCGTCGGCTATCATCGAACACGTTCATGACCGCGACCCCGCCGTATCGTAACAATATAACAAATGCGCTGTACAACAGTATAGTTTGAAGTTGATACATATTATTGATACAATATATACATTTTAAGTTTTTTATTTCCTGTCAACAGAGAAAAACAACAATAATTAATATTGCATTGTCTGATTGCGTAATAGACCAATGGAATTATTGAATAGTGTAATAACGTCATCTAAACCAGTTTCACTCATCTTGTGGTAATATTATAAGTTATGAGTGTATAACATACAACTATACAAAACTATATGTTAACATTCCGTATTATATGAACCAATTTTAAACGTGTTCCAATACATCATAATATAGACACGAAAAACTTCCGAACTCAGAGATTCGTATATTATTGACCGATGAACTCATGCGCGGAAACGTATGTATATGTATATATACTGTTATACAGATATATCAGTAATAAATAACACTATTGTTCTATGTGGTTTCTTATTATATATATTTTGTTAACAATCATTTCCCAGCGTTCGTTATCATAAATCGAGTAAATTTGATAATAATAATAATGTACGCGCACATGTAATTACGTATATCATCGATTCCGTTGTACACGCGCATCGCAATCGAATGTTAATTATTAAATCATGCAACTGTACATTATAATGTACAATGTTGGATAATAATACACGGTTGTGCGCTGTAATCGCAGTTGTTTTTCGATAAAGGTCGAGTGTAATCGTAGTATTACTGCATTATATTGGAACCCGGACGAGATTGTATTCGTGTTATCTGGAGGGGAAACATTTTTTTATTTTCCGAATTCGTTAAAACGAAATAGTCCGTAATCATCATGGATCAGATGAATATGACCCTATACGCAGTAGCCGGAAGACACCTATTAATGTTTTATTACGTAAAAACGTATAACGAAAAAAATAAAATAAAAATTTTAAAGAAAAAAAATTGATTATTACTTTGTTATTTCCTGGCTGCGAGAGATAGAATATATATTTACTGAACGTCTCTTAACGCAACATATCCGAAACGGAATGTGAACGAAAAAAATAATTATAATAATATATATATATATTATTCAACCGACTACGGCGGATGAAAATAAATATCACATGCATATACACACTGCATATTATAATATTATTATTGTGACGAATAAATAAGCAGCGAAGAGTCTGGTCATGAGAGCAGTCTGCAGTTTAAAATAAAACGAACCCGACGACACGCGTCAACGGTTAATTTGTCGGATTATTATTGTCATCGTCGTCGTTTTCGTCATCGAAGTGTCCGTCGGCGGGGGCAAGAACTCGTTGGTTGTTATGACGTTTTCGAATATAAAAAAATAAATAAATAAATAAATAAAAAAAATAGGAAAATTTAAAAAAAATACACTAATAATAATAATAATTAATACGCGCCCACTCGACGACGACGACGATGTCATTACCGACGTGTCTCGTGCATGTATATATATATATATATATATAATATACCGTCGTCGGCAGATCTGTCACCGTTTTGGACGCGCGTCGTTGTAACCGTCGTCTGCGTGCGACAACCGAATCCCGTCTACGTGCGGTCGGCAGCCGTGAAAAATAAAAATCAAAAAAAAAATCTTGAACCGCAATTGGTGCCCAAATCGACGTCGTTCTCGGACGACGGATGTATACGATTACGCTGCACCGGCGGGTATACCTATACAGTTTTCCCGGCCCGTTTGTAAATTATTATAAATAATATTATTCAATGATAATAATATATACATGCACACATCATGCGAACAGTACCTGCATAGTTGCAGGTATTATAATAAAATGTACGTTTTATACGCAACGCCGACCGATCACCGATCGTGATGCGACTTCCGCCCTCAGTCCGCGACTCGCTTTTAGCCGGTTTTCGTCTAATTACGTGATTTATCGACGTTCCATCGTTTCCGACTGATGGTTTTGTCGTTGCCTGCTTCTTTTCGTTTTTGTTTTATCTTTGGCAACCTCTGAACGCGCGTGTCATATCGTCATATAATAATATACGCGCGCCGTGCCGTCATCGTCGCGTACGGCATATAATATACAACGCACAAAAGAGTGAAAAAAATAAAATAAATTATGAAGAAGACTGACACCATGCCCCCGTGTCGTGTAAATACACGAAATTTGTCTCGGGAACGCGTCTGAACCCGAAGGCCCTCACGTCCGCTAATTCCGGCAACAACTATATACGTAATATACTGCAGTCTGGCTGCGTGCATCCGAGGGGATTAAATGTTTTCGAGTCATCACGTGTGTAACGTGCACGACACACGCCCCGATATCGTAAAAATCGTAACAGACCCGAAACGATTGTGTGTAATAATAAATTTACGTATACGACTCGCGCGTCATGCGAAGCTAACCGTCGATTTCCCTGCAATATATTTCTACTCACTCCCCAACCGATTTGTCAGCATCGAAGCCGCCGCATGGCACGCGATAAAAGCGCACGTGTATCATTTTATCGTATGTGTTATATATATTTAATAATATATGCATAATGCATATATTATGTATGCTCGTTTGCGCGTTACACTCCATCGGAACGCGAGCGTGTAAACCATTATATATAGATACATATTATTATATATTATTATTGTCATTGCGCATTAAATACGTCGTCGAAGGACCTGTTCAGCAGACGCACAATGCAATATACTCTGTATAATAATATTATGTACATGATATCTGTATAACTACGATGTCACAAGCGTTGAAAAAATGCTCGTTAGACCGTTTAACAGGTTGTCTAATTACGAGAGATTTATAACTGTATCGTTCGCGTTCGCGCGTGTGCACTCGAGTAAAATAGAAACATATTACATATAGCAACGGACTGCTGCCTTCTCGTGGTGCTGCGATATTCTTTTATACGCGTATATAATGCATAAGCTCCGTCTATATAATATAATGCGATATATATAACACGACGTGAGCTCTGTTTTAGGTGCTCAACCGTTGTCGACCACCGCCAGTCAATTACACCGTATTGTTTGCGCACACAATATACACACGTCAGTAAGTCACAAACACACACACACACGCACGTATGTGTGAGTATGTCAAAGACGTGTGTATTATTATGTCGTCAAACGTCCTACAAAAGCACGCCCGTATAGTATAAACCATATAAAACATACATATTACAACACACAGTATATTATACATGGTTTGGACATTTTAAACCCAATTATATAAATCTTGCGTACAGCCGATCGCTAATATCAGAAAACCCGTTCTTATTATTAAAGTGGCAGTTTTCGTGTTAGAGAATTATTAATGTCTCACCAATGCATTGACGCACTGTATACAGTCTATCCCACGGTCTGCGGCTTCATATCATATATGTATATTATATTACAATACAGTTAAACTTGGTGAACTCGAAATCTTCGACACCCTTAACTTTTGTTCCGATTTCTAGAATTTTCTATTTAATCAATACGAAAAAATCTTGTTTAACCCGAATATTTCCGTGATTAACTCGAAGTTTCGATTTTTTTATATTATGTACAAAATTATGATATTTCCCTCATGTATATCTATATTCATTTACTATCGAAAGTAAGGTTATTAGTGCTATCGTTAAATGAACGGTTCGAAGCTTTAAATAAAATAGAACTATTTACTGCAAACGCTGCGATCAACAGCAAAGTTCAAACAAAAATAAATACCTTTTACAAATAATTTTCTAATCAAATTTTTGTTTATACATAGTTACCTTTCGAAAAAATTGTTCATAATATATAAATACATATTAAACATTTTTTATTACGTACATAATATTATAAGAAATACTCAGGATGTATTGTATTGTTTTAAAAATATACACATTTTGCAGAAATTCTATCTGGACAACTGGAACTTTGTTTTCGGTCCCTTCAACCTCGAGTTAACCAAGTTCAACTGTAATAGAATATAGTCCGTCTAGAAATGCACATGTTACATTTTACAACTGTTCAATGTGTTGTAGGTACTAGGTGTAACTCGCACGTGCGGACATCATAGATAATAGTATACGATTATCAGACATATAATAATAGCAATAATAAATGATGTTAATAATAATGTTGCGCAGCTGACCGTTGTTTTCTAGATTCCGAACTCATTTTATTTATTATTATTATTATTATTATTATTTTGTTGTTTTTGTTGGTTTTTGCTAATCTTTTCCGTTTTGTTTTTTTTTTTCCTCCCGCAGGCACGGTGAACGCGAACGGCGAGACTAAACGGCAGCGCACGTCGTACACCCGTTACCAGACGCTGGAGCTGGAAAAGGAGTTCCACTTCAACCGGTACCTGACCCGGCGGCGGAGGATCGAGATCGCGCACGCGCTGTGCCTGACCGAGCGCCAGATAAAGATTTGGTTCCAGAACCGGCGGATGAAGTGGAAAAAGGAACACAAGATGGCCAGCATGAACATGGTGCCGTACCACTATCACATGGCCGCCCAGCCCTACGGCACCCCGTACCCGTTCACGCATCTGACCACCTGAGATTCGTATTATTAATTTAACGGTACCGTTTGAGACGTCCGTCTTTAGTACGCAAATGCCGTGAAAAAAAAAAATATATATATATATATATACCTAATAATAATAATTATATTAAAATTAAAATATTATTATTATAAATATATACATATATACGACGGACGCCTCTTATAAATCGCGAGCGCAACGCGATAAAAATTTTTTAGGTAAGCCAACCGTTAAATTAATAATACGATGTGATTTTAAAAATAAAAAATGAAATACATACATAATATACATAATATATGTATAAACATACAACAATAATGCGAATATTTTATTGACAACGCGACGACGACGACGACGACGACAACGACGATTGCAATACGGTATTATTATTATTATTATTATTATACTATTGGTGTTGCAATAAATCGATGTGCACGCGTGTATCGCCACCGTGTGCAGTTTGCTGCTGCATTTATTCACCTGTAATATTATAATGATATCGAAAACGTGTATATCACACACGCGCATGCGCCGTTGACGTTTTTACCGAGTGTCCATATATTATTATATACTTTGATAATACGTGTATACGTGCACATAACATTCATTCATTAATATATTGTTATTATTATTATTATTATTATTATTATAATATTCATATACCGCACTATATAATTATACAAAATATATGTAGATGTATATATTATATAGATATTATTTTACGTCTCGGTGCGCAAAGCGTATATATACAGTATATTATTAATGTGTGTAAATAATTAATGAACTTGAAATGTATATAAAGTGTACCATATATAATAATTATTATTATTATTAATAGATTATTACAATATTATAAGCATTCGTGTATTTTTACTTATATATAATTATCGCGATTTTCATTTCGTTTTACTTGTGGAATTTGATTTTATCTCGCTTATAATTATTATTATTATTACATCCAACGTGTAATTGTACAAAATATTCTATCGTGTATATAATAATAATTATATTATAATAAATACAGATGTATTTATGAATATATTATACGAATGAGCAATGCGTATAATATCGCAATGTCTGTACCTAATAATGTTTCGTGTTTATATTATATAAGTATATCATATTTTTACGACTTAACTATGTATCGTACCTACGTAGGTTCGTTGTACAAGAAAAAAAAAACAAACAAAAAAAAAAAAAAAAAACCACTTCTCTTAATACTTTTTCCCATTTCGTTTTCGTTGACCCACCATTGACTATTTATATGTATATTATGCACACTATAAAATGGCAATCGTCCGCCGCTCACCCGTAGATTTTCGATCGCGCGCAAATCTGGACGTTGACAATCGTATTCGTGTATACACCTACTGCTGCAGCCGTTTTAGCTTATAGTAACATATTGCACTCCTATACGGAACAGTGCGAAGTTTCCAACACGAAAACGAGCGATCCCCGCGTTTTGAATGCCGACGGATCAATTTTGTCTGCCGCCCGGTAATTTTTCCGCATAAAACATAATATTATACAATATAATAACACGGCGATGTCGATCGTAATATTTTCAAACGCAATTTCCCGTTCCTGTCGCTACCCCGTCTTCATCGTCACATCGTAATCACGTATAATAATAGTATATTATTATTAACAATAATCATTATTATCATATTATGATATTATTAATAAATAACAATACTATTTATATATATATATATATATATATATATATTCGCAACATATTCCGTTCGTTGTCAAATCGATGTACTAACTCCTCTTATACTATTTAATACGTTTACATAATAATGTGTAGTTCCGCCAAGACGCGGTGTAGAGTTTTCTCGGGACATACCGGAAAACGAAATACAATACCATATTTTATTACAATCGCCCCCACGCCCGGAGTAACGCATTCGTTTTCCTCGCAATGAGTGCTTATCACGGGTACGACAATTTATTATTATGTGTGTACAAATAAAACACGTACTCGAACATTTTATGCGTAACGTTATTTTTGTGATCGCCCCACTCTCCCGTCCCCCGCCCACCGCATGAGCGTAAATAAATTCGTTGGTACGCGCATTTTCGCACAATATAATACGTGTCTAATATTACATAGTGTCTACATATTAATAACGGTGTACAATAATATTATCAGTATTTATGTAGAAAACGAAACGTATGTAAATAAAAGCTATATACATAATATTAATATATTATATAAGTACTTGAATAGGAAAAATATAAAATTTAAATATATATACACATAAAATGTATACATACATTATAATATTATGTTATATAATACGCTGTAACTATTTTCTGTACATGTGTTAACCCAGAGTCTGTGATTTTTCTTTATTTTATTATTATTATTATTATTATTATTATTATTATTATCATCATCGTCATTATTATTATGTTTTAATTTTTAAGAATACGATATTAAAATATTAAAATACCTAGTTATTTTATTTTATAATATTGTTTTCTTATTTTATTGTTCTTTCTTTAATTTTATTTTATTCTCCTATTTTTTTTTTTCAATATTTTTCCCGATTTTGTTTGTTTGTTTATTTATTATTATTTTTTTTTTTTTATGTCAACAATAAAGTTTTATGTTTGAAATTAAATATAAATATAACTTACAAAAGTGCAATATTCATTATTTTATTTTGTTGTAAGAAAAAAAAAATGTGAACTAGATGTAGAAAAACGATTCTCTCATAGTGTATAGTAAAAAAATTTAAATAAAATATTAATTTATAATATTATTAGTCTTGTCATGTTACTGTCACTCATGATATTTTTTTCCGCCTTGAATCAATCAATAACAGTTGCAAGTATTGATCGAGAGCATCTTTATAAATTATTATTAATTATTGAAATAAAATGTCTCAATGATATAATATTATTTCGCGCATAATTGAAACATTTTAACGCGTATTTTATGTACACGCGGTTTGTGTGTATACAACTTTCACAGTATCTACATGATAATAATATGTACATGATCGTGGTGAAAAGAAAATCGGAAAATGTTGTTTATTAATTACATACTATATATATTATATAGGTATACATTATTATATACATCTATTATACATAATAATATATTATGTATATATTACTATACATAAAATTATATGCCTGTTTTATTCAATTATTTATTTTTTAATTTTATTTATTATTGTAAATAGATAATGTTGAAGGATGTTACGGTGTGATTTGAAAATTATCTGTAAGAAAATCCAAACGATGAAAATAAAACGAACAAAAAAACTAAAAACAAAAAAACAAAAATTAAATACACATCGTGTGCGTGTTATTTTCTACTTCCATTCCCTACCTAGGTTCTTCGGCACGGAAACGAGTGCTGCTGCTACTATATAATATCATTATAATAATTATTATTGTCTTAACGGCTCGACGATCGGTCCGATCGACTTTTTCGAGGGTGTTTAATCGTGTCTGTAGCATAAAGAGCCGGCAAACGTATCGGAGAAGGTTTTACATTAATCGGTACGTTTCGGTGCACGACAACGACGCCGTTATTTCTCTGTACGTCTTGCGTGTGCGTTTAGTTGACTACATCACATTAACGTTATTATTTCTTTTTTTTTTCTCCACCAGTATATTTACAATTTTTTTAGTACTTATTACAACACGACCACTAATTTTCACGTTGTGTACCTACGGCAACCGTGTGCTGTTTACAAGGTAATTTTACACGTCTAAAAGCGTTTTTTTCTCTCTTTTCTTTAATCGATGTATATTATGGTGACATAGCAGCAGTGTTTCGATTAACGAAAAATCGTATAAAATATAATACACAAACGGTAAGTACTAAATATACGGTGAAAACGTATAATAATCATTTAGTGCGTAATTATAATACACGTTTCGTGATCCGCACAGCCAAATGACATCGATCGCGTTTACTATAGCCATAGAATTACACGGAAATGATTGTTTTTTTTTCCATCGTAATACAATATTGTAAATTTATAACAATATGGTATGTAATAAAACGGTACACGCGTGCGATTCGCAAGCATAGGTAATGCGCACTGCGTTTTACCAACATTAATTTTCAGAACACTTAAAAACGATAAAATATAATGTACAATATTGAAAAGTTCTGTACTGTAGTCGAACTTTAATCGTTAAAATGTTTGTCGTGCAAACTCCAAGTCACCCGTACTTTGGGTAAGCAAACATGTTGCTCCTGTTGTAGCAGTGATACAATATATTATTAGAATATTATGCCCATTATAGTATAGTACACTTACGGGCGTTGCCATTAATTTTGTTGCAAGTAATCACTCTAAACCGTCAAGGGGACCATCATATCACTTGACTTACGGTTCATCATAGGTGGGTCTGTAAGATTGATAACACATTATATTTTACATAAAATTAAAATTACAAAAATCATTGAAACAACAGTTGACAATGAACTGTTTTCATAACTGTTATGTTGCATACGCACGTACACTGACATCATTATTTTATATGTTATAGCCGTTACGAATAAAAGTTTGGTCAAATTACCGACAAGTCATTTTTGAAATAATTTTTAGTTTCTAAGTTATTTTCCACACCCACCAATATTTAACGAGTTCATTTTACGGGTTACATAGCGCTTGCAGATTGACATGTCTATCATGTTCGTGGTTTTAAAAATCTCAAGTGTACACCGGTGTCTATGTGTATAGTGTATACCACTCGATAAGAACACTCACTGATCATAATTCGTTATTGTATACAAATATAGAGGTATATTATAAAATGATAGAAATCGCTAAACTCAACGGTGGCACGTAGATCTTTGGCCGTACGCACCTACGGTATTGTGCAATTTTTCTATTTCGGAATAATCTGATAGCCGCCTTATAAATTATACATTTAAATCCCCGACATCGGCTGCAACAGTGCGCGACGACGACGTTTGTTCAGGGCCGCGTGTTATTCAAATTTTTAAATGGATCTAAAAATAAACGTATATTGAAATAAAACCAAAACAAATAAAATATAATCATGATTACATAATATATAATAAGGATTACATATGATTATTATAATATTTTGTAACCCAATCCGCACATATAGTGCGGACGGCGTATAATATTATATTATCGTCTTCGCGAGTATCCAAAACCTATACGCTTGTGGACACATGTTGCTGTTGTCATTTATAGAATATATTATAATATTCTGTCGACACACGCCTATATGTTGGTGCACTATTATAGCTAGTCTACATTTCACATTTAGAGTTTTCGTCATACCTATTTATGTTACGAGTGTTACGACCGCTGTGGTTGTTATCGATTAGTATTATATTCATTCAAACGTACACAACATATAATATTATAATATACTCGTACGTGGAATTTAACATGTGAATATTTTAAATACGTGCATTTGTGTATTTTCTCCTCGATAGAATATAGTATAGTCGCCAAATAAATTCACCCTGCAAATGCACGACAATGCAATCCCAACATAAAGTACAAATGTTTTTAAAGTGTATAAATAATAATAATAATAATAATACAGTTAAAACTGTGTAATATGGAATTGCAAACCCTGAATAAAACGGAACCTTCCTAACGCAGAAACGGAACAATTTCCTAGGTCCCTGGCAAGTAAAAACCTTGCAAAGTCGGAAATATGACTAATTATTTTAAAAATAATTTATCTGAAAACGATGAGGCTAATGACAAAAAAAAAGGGAATTCCACGAAGAAGCCATATTGATAAAAACATACAATGACTCATTAATTCAGATAAAAAATCTACATCAATTTGCTATTGAACAACAAAGATGATATACTTTTTCAAATGGTTTCTTCAATCAAGCAACAAATAGAAGGTAAAATAGTAGTAACAGGGATAAATAAAAAAACTCTTCATGATTTTCAGAAAAGCTTTTAATTTAAAAATTGAATTACCTAACTAATAACTATAAATATAATTATATAGGTAATATGTATAAATTATTAATCATTTTATAATAAAATAAGTCTATAATTAATCCAAAATAAGTTAAATAAGGCAAAGTAATATATTAAGTTTATAATTAGTCTCTAACTCAAAAATAAAAATTATGTTGTAAACTTATTTTGTAATATGGAAAATTTTACGAATTGATAATCCGAAATTTTTTCATTTTATTTAATAAAGCGAAAAACTGTTTGAAGCGGAATTTTTGGTTGCTTCCATGCTATTTTGCATTAGAGATTTTTCACTGTAATAATAATATGCATTTTTACCAAAGATTTTGCTTTGAACCAATTTGTTGTTCCGGCCGATCCGTCGCAAGGAAACAGTTGATACGTTTTCTAGCCGACATATAATATAATTAATTGTGTATTATACTTACATTGATTTCATAAACGACATACATTTATCGGGTACTTCATTAGTCCGTCTTTAAATTTGCTATTATTATTTCAATATAATATAATGAGTTATTACTACGAGAAAACGCCTGCAATGACGTACAGATGATTCGGGGTTCAAGAATAACATGAAAAAAAAAGGATTTATCTCCCACATTTACAATAAAGTATTGAATGGGTGGCGTAAGCAATGATATTAATGTCTAGAGAATGTTTATATACTCCACTAAGTGGGACCTTAAGAGTGTTAAAAAAAGGTTTATATCGTGTTTACGAACTAATTCATGATTTTCCCATGCATAAATATTATAAATATAATTGTACATGTACTGTTGTCATCATATTGTGGTAACTAAAAAATAAGGTTTAAATCGTATTTTTATTTATTTTTTTGTTATTACATTTTATGACAAATCGTTTTCGGCACTTAAATTGTTTTTCAAACTATCGAAGAATTATAGTGCATGCGATGGATATACACGCGGGACGGAAGTAGCAAGAACTATTTGCCAATTTTTCGTTGTAAAGACTTGAGACGCTGCAGAAGCATAGTGTTATTAATTGTTGTCCGCGGCGGAAAAAGCGTTTGTTTACAACTCGCACCCTCCGCCCATATTTCCGACTCGAGGAAATTAACTATTTACAACAAAACGATGAGTGGAAAAAAAAGCAGAGAGGGGTAGTGCAAGGCAAACTGACAACTTTAAATTACATCGGTGTTATAAGTGACTTCTACACCCCTTTGCTGTTGCACGAAGACGACGACGATGAGGGGGCGCGTATTTCGAGTTCCGAAAGTATTTAGGATTTTCAACGAGTATTATTACTATACCACGGTAGGTAATCACATCATGATTTTATGCGCGTAAATATGGTAGGTATATAGTGTGGCGTGTACGTACAAATAAGTTATTTGTGAGGGCGTGTGTACACGGCTTAATGAAGTGTATTTACGTGTAAAAAATAAAATAAAATAACCAAATCGTCGCTGAAATATCCGGTCGGCTGCAGAAGTGAGCGCAATTTTCGCGGATCCATTTTATTTAAAACATATACACACACACACACACACACACACCCACACATTATTAATCTGTGAAATTCAAAAATCGTTTTCGAAAACCTTCTGCAGTTGCGACGGCTAAAGTCATTCCGACGTTTGAGTTTTTATTTGAAGCGCGGAAAACCTATATTCCTGTTTATTCTTTTTTCCCCTTCGCATCATTCGTGAGACTTTCAACTGAAATTCCGCCACCGCCACCCCCTAAACGACCATTAATCATGCAAACCCTACCACCACACCGTTATATCAATCGACTGTTTGATTTCAATAAGAAACCCACTTTTTCGAGAGAGAGTGGATATCGAGATCCTTTCGTTACACTATTTCGTTCTCCGGTTCGGGTTTTTTATCGTTTCTCCCCCCCCCTGTTTTTTACCAGTTTTTCTCCTTTCCGGACAAGAAAGGGTACACAAGGGGTGTAGAAATCACGGTGGCCTGTCCCTTACACCTCCCCTCCCTTCCTACGCCCGTTACCGCAGTCGGTTATTATTTGTGTAAAAGCCTCGCACACGCCGTGGCATAGTATCGGCTTTTGCAGAGTTGTTCGGCTGATTGAAAAACAGGCGCGCGCCTTTTAACTTTTCGCCGCAGTAATGGCTTTTAATTGGAAAACTTCGGCGCCGGCGAGGAGAGGCCGCGAAAATTCCGTTATGGGGTAGGAAAGGCGAGGAAAAAAATCCCGCCAATGAGAATTGTTTTTTCCGAGCGATGCAACTGACACACACACACATGACATGTGCCTCGTTGTTTTCGCCCCGTTCTATATAGGCTATTATATAAATGCATTTGTCCGAATATTCTCATCCATTTACTATATCTAAATTAATAATATCTGTGATTATAATATTATAATATACGTTATGTTAGTATATTGTTACAGTAAGTTTTTCGAATGCGAAGCACGCATTACTTGAAGTCCAACGGATTAATATCTATGGTCATTATTATAGACCACCGGACGGCGATGACGTAATAGTAACATCGTACCATAATGCACGTGTTGTATACACAGTTGGCAAACGATCTCGTCAAATGTTGAATACTCGCTAAAAAAGATTTCATGCACAAATTATTTATACGATTTTTTTTCTTCAACCGCGCTCGCTCATCAACGTCACGACAACATGTACATTCGAGATACGAATTTCTATTACGTAAAGGAAACCTTTAGTAATAAAGTCGTAAGAAAAACGTCACAACGATCGCCTACGTTTAAACTCGGAAAATATCCACTTATATTACACGTGTTTCGTTCGAATTGTCATTCGTCAATTATTTTGTATTGTATTATAGTTTGTATTACATCATGCAGTCGGTAAAATAAGGATTCATGATAAGTTAATGTGATATATATATATGAAAAGCATTAAAATAAAAGCATAAAAAAACTGCACATTTTAATGATACTAGGCCAAGAGCTTTTCAATAAATAGTAAATACATAATATAATTATTAAACTTTAATAATAGTTATTTTATGATGAAAAAAAAAAACGTTCACCCATATTATCTTGTTTAATAACAGTATGAGGTAGACTTAACCGACGGCCTACTAATATCAAGTTATATAAGCTATATATAATTTTCATAAACATCTAACCTATTATTAACATTGGAAGAATATTGACTAATTTATAATTACCGTCGTATAAAGGTAGAAGCTCTTTCTCAGGCCAAAAAGTGAAAAAAAAACAACAATAACGGCTATTGCGTTATCGGTCATACAAATGTTGATCTATTTTGCCCGGGCAAAATATATTTTATTGGACCTACTTTATTATGAATAATAGTACGCTAGATAACACTTAGAAAATTAAATTTTCACAACAAATTTAAAAGACATTCTAGCATATAATTTTACCTGAAGTACATTTCAATATGGCGTGCTCCTTATATGTATATTTGATTAATTATTATGTTATTGCGAATAAAAATCATTCGTTCAAAATTCTTATGCGCACCACGCATCGTGATTTTTAGACTTACAATGTGGTATATAAGGAACTAATATTTTAATGATTCAAATCATAAAAATACAAACCAAAAATATGAATTAGCATATAGGATATGCATAATTTTCTAATGAATGGACAAAAACAGCTTTAACTTTCACACAGTTGAAATGTATAAAACTTTATTCATATTTAACATAACAACATAGGAAAATACCCGTATGTATATCCGTATATCGCCTCTTGCTCATAGGTCATCATGCCATTACCATGTAACCAGCCATTACGTTTTTTATTTCATTGTATTATAGGTTTCTCTATAACAATATACGTACCTATGTATAACCCACGGGACGGCGGCGTTGACATAGTCCACGACTTTCCGATTTTCAAATTTTTCCGATCATCGATACTGCAGCGCAATGACATTTTGTCAAAAAGTATGGTGCGCGTACGATCGACTGCAATATTATTGTTGTCGCTGTTTAACAAACATAATAATAATTGCACTTACGAACACTACCGGTACTTGTATTCGAAACACGTGGTTTATTCTTATACGAACCGGACTCTGTGCCGTATACTGTATACACTACCCTGTACGTTTACTATATACGTCGTCGCTTCAGACATAATAATATCTTTAACCTCCGCGCAGTGTAAATAGGTAATAATACGAGGTACGTACAGGTTTTTTCTTCCCCCGATATTATTTTTCATATCACAAACGCGACATACGCACATAAACACGGCGCCGAGACGACCTTTTACTACCCGACGAAAGACATCGGGTCAACTTCGGTAAAATATCGACCGATTAAATATCCGTGCGCGTAGACCCGCAGACATGTACACGCAGCATATCTATATAATGCGTATTATACATTTATAATATTATGTGTTATACGCAGTAGTGTTATTATCCCGCCGACGACGATTTCGGAGGACCAGTTTTTTGTTTCTTATTCTCCCCCCCCAAACAGCCAACGTCTCGCCTCTCTACCGTCGTCCGATGTTTCCTACTAGATGAAAACCGAATGTATTCAACGTCGCTCATTATAGGCGTTTAAGTACTTAGAGAAAAAAAAAACACTTTTCGTCATCGTTCATAGATATATATATATATATATATATGTATTATAATATACTGCGCACTCCTCTTCTTCTCTTTCGGACACGTTTATTATTAAAAGCATTTTATTATTAGTCATAACTATAATAATCATCTATACATATACATGTATAAACTTATTAGACACAGAACTCTGCCCCGCGGTAAGGATCCGTTATTAATTGATTTTTCCGAGGAGAGCCCGCGCACCCGAGGAAACCGCTCATTTTCTACTTAATCACGCACGGACCGAGGCCTGTCGCGTCATCGATCAAATCGTTTACCATGAACACGGAATGCATGGACATTATCGCGTTTCACGGCTGCTTAGTCCGACTTTACTCTTCACCCCCACCCCTCTTCACTTTTTTTTCTGCTCATTTCCACACACACACACACACACACACACACACACACACACACCTTGGTCAACCTGCAGCTCCGCGACGGTCGTCATTATTATAAATATAGGACTGTATAGCTGTTCTGGCGATGACCCTGCACGTCTCTCGCCGGACCAATAACGATAATAATAACGTGCTTCGAAATTTTAAACACACGACGCTCTTCTCCGCTCCGGTCCGCGATTTTTCCGTGTACACATACACTGCACCTGTTTACGGGGGTACTATTCATTATTGTGTTACCTCTATGTACAGCGTACAGGCATTAACACGCGCGTATTACCGAGACGGGTAACGCGTATAACCACGTCTTGTTGTGCTACGACAATAGCGACGTCGCATCGTCGTCGCCGTGCGCCGCAGTGTCGGATTTATCGGTCGTTTAGACGCAAAAACAACGCTGACGAGGTCCCCCCTGTTCCCCGGTACACGCGTCTCGTTCCGATCGCATCCTATAATATATTGCGTTCACAGTGCGAATTGTTTTTAAAATAATTGTACAACACGAAATGTGCTCTGCCGCGTTCGATCGATAGATCAGTACAATGTATACTTACGCATAATATATTATTATAATATTTATATAAAACTCACATATTAGCGCATATAAGATCATAAAACAATAATTCAAATTTTAATTTTGGATTCAATAACTTTTATAATTAAAATCAAAAATTGTCTGTAAAATAGTGCAAAATAAATTTTCTTATTCTCATTCAAAAGCGTGTACATTGGATTTGTGACCAAACAAGCAACGCACAACAGTCTCTAGGAAAAAAATTAAAAGTGCGTCGAAATCCCAGTCCCATAGCTAATAACGGTTTATTATCCAACATTTTCACGGAAATAAACTGCAGTATAAATGTTGAAATACGGTACTTTGTAATACACTCGTATTATATACACTGTAGTTCAAAAAAAATAACAATAATAAAAATAAGGTACAATAAGTATATATTTGGAGAATGTGTTAATTTTAATTTTAATACTTGAACGTCTTATTTGAAATTATGTCCAATCACTTGTTACAGCGGCGTTAAGTCCTGATAACTTAAAGCTTTTAGCCAGACCTGGGTCTTATAGATTTATGATCGGTTAAGTCGTTGTGTTAAAAGCGATCATAATAAATTTTAAATGGAAAAGGGGTCAGTGACAATATTACGCAGTTTCAACTTTCGTTGAATCCACTGTTGTAATCAACAATTAAAATGGCTAGAGATATATAGATTATAAATTAGCTGCGAGATTAATTGCACCTAAATAAATAAATAAACCATAATCGTAGTAACATTAAAAGAACTATGTAATTATATTTTGGTTTTTTTATATAGATAGGTAATTTATAAAATTATACTATATTTATATGGTTTAAGAAGTACAGACCGATCATTAATTAATTTATCGTTTTGTTAGATAGTAAATAATTTAAGAGGAGAGTATTTCTTTCTTTTTAATCAGCCATTTTATTTATATTTTTTACAGCTTCATGTTCAGAAGAAAATATTAAGTAATATTGTATGTTCATTTAGTGTACTTTTAATGAACTAAATACCAATAATATGCTGAATTTCAAGTTTTACGCAGAATAAAAAAAAAAAAAAAATTTAATATTTCCATATAAGTATTACTGATTGTACTACAAAAGTATTTGGGTCTATTTCATCAGCCCCCCTAAATTCAAATTTCGAAAAAATTTTAACGCCAATCATTTGTGCATCGTTTGTGCAGAAATTTGCACCAAGTCTATTCGTTTGTGCACCATCTCTTTAAAAGTTATCGTCAAATCAAATACCAATCTATTTCTACAGCCATCCCTTCATTTCCCCTTCAATTTGGGATTAGCAAATCTGGTTGCCTCCGGAATTTTCCATTTACTCAAATTCGGGTATATTTATATGAAATCTCCCCTGCCAACTGAAAAATCCATTTTTAAATCCATTTTCCCCTAATTTGGAATTTCTAAAAAAATTTTAAATCCATTTGTGTATTGTTTGTGTATAAATGTGCAGTAAATCAGTAAGTTTTTACTCCATGACTTCTGATGTTATCTGCAAATCAAATCAAAATACCAATCTATTTTTACAGTATCCCACGCTCTACTCCCTAATAATTAGGGATAATAAACCTTGTTTAGACTAATTTCCGTGCTTAATTTGTGCAATATGTAGCAAAACTGAATATCTCCAGGAGTTACCATTGATTCAAATTCGGGTA